>PVLA01018074.1:0-15501 GCA_004027455.1 Hydrochoerus hydrochaeris | reverse complement strand
TGATCTCAATAGCTTCTAATAGCTTCATATCTAGAAATATTCCAACAGAAGTGGGCGGGGTCCCAAGTGAACCTTCCTGTAGACAAGAGATTTCTCCTACTGGAGCCTGATCATGAGGTACTATGTATGATCCTTTCTAACGTTTCTAAGTAGATTCCAAGATCCAGATTAATTCCACCAAATTCCAAGAGATTCTAGAGGACCCGGTCCCTCTGGGCAGGTCGTAGAATTTCCTGATGGGTCTTAACTGTCCCTGCTACAGCTCAGGAGACAGATACAGGACTCACAGGAAAGCTGATCTCTTCCCCCAGCACTTTGTCTCCGATAACCTAAGGGACGGAGAGATGGGGACCGGTTAGTTAGCAGAAAGGCAGACACGGGTCCCACCCCTGCCCGGGGTCCCACCCCTCCGTGGACCTGGGCTCTCACTTTGCAGGAAAGCTGCAGATTGTCCTCTGACACTAGCAGGAGGCAGCAGCAGGATGCCTGGGTCTCCTGCTGGAGCTGAGAGGACAGACAGACAGAGGTGCTGATAGCAGATGTGGAGTCCCTCACACCCCCACTCTTTCGCCTCTCAGCTTTTTCGGGTGGGACTTTGTGCTCTGAACTGAGCTGGAGGACTCAAGGGGATGCTGACCCCTGGGGAGAGGCAGGGCACAGAAGTGGGTTGGAGGGCCTCGGGGACTCACGTATTGGAGGACTTTGAGCTGCAGCAAAGTGGCATCCAGGTCATAGAGTTCCCCTGCAAGCGCGGGGCGGAGTTAGAGTCCTGACCAGCCCAGGCAGCCAGGTCCCTGAGGCACCGCCTGGACCCGGACTTTTGCAAGGCTCCGCCCCCTTCCCGCCGCCCTCCTTTCTCGCCAGGCCCCGCCCCTTCATGACCCTCCCCTTTTGCTTCCTGGATTACAGGTTCGACCTGGCCCCGCCCTCACGACCTGCACTGGCCGGGTCCTCACCGCACAGTTGCAGGATCTTGCGGTCCTGGTCTGAGTACTCTATCCCGGCCTTCTGGTCTTCTGCCGCCTCAGCCGGGGGCTTCTGGATTGCTTCGGGGCTCGCGCTGGGCTCGCGCTGCTGCAGGGCCTGCACCCTTCGCAGGGCCACCAGGGTCTGGGGCGGGCCGAGTGGTCAGCGCACCACAGCCCCCACCCCGCCCCTCCGCCACGCGCCACCCTGGGCCTCCCAGCGTTTGCCCAAACCTCACCCTCTGTCTGCTGCGCCTATCGTCCCACCCCGGTTCCAAACTACTTAACGCTAGTTTAGCTCAAGACTTGCCACCCTCCCTAGGGCTCCCGCTGACCCTAGACGTCCCAGGGACATGACCTTGTCCCATGAACACGTATAGGATTTGTCTCTACCCCTAGCCCTAGATTCTTCCAAGGTAGGACAAGGTCAGATTTCTGTTTGTAGCACCCGTGGGGAGATCTTAGAGCACAAATCCTAAAATCTCAGGCAGAAAAGCGCTTCAGTATCATTAGGTAATTAATCCTTCCTGAGAATGTACAAACACTTGACTGGTCTTATCTCACCACTATTAGGTAGGTGACTGCTGTCTGTCTCCCATTTTTGATGTGAAACTGGAGTTTAGAAAGGTTAAGCAACTGGTTCAGGGTCACCCAGCTCAAAGGTGATGGAGCTGGAGCTGGAACCAGGTCTGCCCAGCTCCCCGGCCGGGTCATCTTGCCACGAGCTGTAACAGGTATCTTCCACCAGTCCCACCTCCCACAGCCCTACCCCACTCACATGCTTCTCCACCGCCTGCAGGTTCCACTCTTCACTGTCACTCAGCTGGCCACAGTGTACCTGGAGGGGTGGGAGAAGGAGACGTCTGTGACCTCCCGCAGCCTGTCGCTGCCAGCTTGCCTGCCCCAGGCCCAGCACACATGGAATCCCACGGAATCCCACCAACACACACATTCCAGCCCGCGGGCCTCGATGACAAGCCCGACCATGCAGGCAGCTCCAGGCAAATCCCCTCCCACAGGAAGCCCTCCAGAGCAGATCCAAGGAGTGGAACTTTCTGCCTCTGCCCATCACTTTGCATCAGCAGAATCCCATCGCTGGGCTGCTCATTGTTCAAGCATATAGTATCAGAGAGACCGACCTTTGGTCCCAGGTAACTGTCCACTCACAGATCCCTTCAGGCCATGATTTTAGAATTGGTGGCATTAGCTTCAGCCTCCCTGACTCCATCCTTTCTGAATAGGGTTTGAGCTGGCCCTCTATCTGGGGTAAAAAAAGAGTCCAACAAGATGCATCTGGAGACCATGAGTGGATGAATGGATGGATGGATAGACGGATGGGATGCTCTGCCTTACGTGTGATTTTCACTGCTATGTGATGCAGGCTTCTACCTGGCAGATGAGCCAAATCCCAAATAGGTTGAGGGATTTGCCCAAGGTCACAAAGCAGAAAGTCAAAGTCAGGATAGCTCCCCCTACCACCTCTCCTTCCCTTTCCAGATCTACTCTCACCACCACCACCCCATCATCTTGTCCCTCTCCCGTCACCAGGGTTCAGCCAGCTTTCATGCTCTGTGAAGTCTCTTCCTCCACCCTGCCTGGGTGCCTGATGAGAAGAGGGAGGGAAGCAGTCTAGGGACCCGCAGCAGGCCCTGCTAGTAAGGCTTCCCACCTGCGTCACCAGCTTCCTCGCCTACTTGAGCTGCTTACCACCTGTGAGGCTCCCTGCAGTGCCTGCACTGGGGGCCCCTCCTTCATTTTGCCCCCCAGGAGGCCTCAGCAACCCCTGCCTGCTTCTGTTCTGGGTCCCCTGCCAGGAGAAGATAGAGAGGAGAAGACCAGCAGGTTCCCAGGAAGTTCATGGTGGGTGCAGTGTGGGTGGAGCAGTGAGGGTGAGTAGGGGATGCGACTTGGGGAGATACAAAACCTCGCACCTGAGGAAGGAGAGGACAGATGGCCTGGGCCACGGAGCCAAGCAGGGAGGCATCTGGGAGGCTCCCTGCATGAACAGGACAAGCAGAGCCAGAAGGGGACCCTTCAGGCAGGAGGCTGTCCTGGTGGCGCTGGGTGGCAGGTATGTGGAAAGATGGCAGAGGCAGAGTTCAGAGTTCAGAGCGAGAGAAGGACCTTGAGCGCCAGGTGAAAGAATTAAGCTTTAGCCTGAGAGTACTGGGGAGCCCTGACACAACTTAGCATCTGGGTCCCCTAGTCTAGGAGTAGAGGGTGAATTAGAGAAGAAAGACTGAAGGAAGGAAGACCTGGAAGAGCTCTGGGTAGCCAAGGAGGGTACTGCAGCTTAATCTCTGTGTGAGGCTCTCTGTGATGCCCACAGGACAAGAGGTTGACATAAACTGAGGCCAGGGTTCATTTACGTGTGGTTTACATAAATAAGTTGGCATTTTATCGTTAGTACGCAGAGGAAGGCATCCTTCTTGTTCCTTCCACCTGGACCAATTTTTCAGGAAAAAGAGAAGGTGCAGAGCTGGGAGACCAAAAAGGCTGAGAGAAAGGAAGGAATTGCAGAGTCCTCCTGCCCTAGCACACAGCTCTGGGCTGCTCAGTTGCCACGTATTCCTATAAAGAACTTCAGGGGCTCCTCCATACACACTTATACTCAATCTTCTAAGAGGGACAGGCACACGCAAACACAATACAGTCACAGACACAAAGACATCTACTCACCATGTGCACATTCGGCCATCCAAGTCCACACCTGATACGCAGGCACACTCAGCTAATCCAGCATCACACACAGGCTTTGGTTCACCAACAGGAGCACACACTCGCACCTGCTCTTACTCATTAGGGTGGGTGTCTGGAGCCAGGGGAGACACTCGGCAGTGCGCACAGGGACTGCAGGGAAAGTTAAAATCCCAGCCCAGCTGCCAGTCCCTCACCCTCCCAAAGTTCAAAGTAGCAAATGGCATGAACACTCATCCACGTGCAAGGAGCTGGTGTGGTAGGCACAGCTACCTGTGCCCTGGAGGGAAGAGTGGGTCCAAATCAAGCATCCAATGCCAGAGACAAAGGAACACCCTCTCCTCAAAGGGACTTACTACTCCAGGGCTGAAGCACAGAGCCAGACTTTCTACACAAAGATTCCGCAAGCAGGATGCCTTGAGCTGTGAGCTTAGAAGGCACAGAACTCTGCTACCCAGCCCTGCAGCCGGATGGCATCGTCCTCAGAGAGCACTAGGCTGACTATGGCTTCCTCGGGCCCCAGTAGACTCACAGAGCTCCCTGTTTTCCTTGCTAGCACTTGCCATCATATTTTCATTTGAAATCCCTATTTTGCTTACTTGTTTCATGCCCTCCTGGCTGTATGGCTTATGCAAGCAGGGCCTGCCTGGTCTGTTTCAGTCATCTGTGTCCCCAGAACCCAGCACAAAATGCCCGACATTTAGTGGGTATTCAAATAGTTCTTCAGCTAATGAATGGGTGGGTGGATGGATGGATGGATGGATGAATAACAAGAGCAGAGATTCAGAGAGAAGAATGGGGCTTCAAGAAGGAGTGGGTGACTCCCAAAGATCTTCCCTGTGGCAATCCCTCTACTCTCTGCACCCTCGGAATCTGGTAGCAGCTGGGAGCTCCGAGGCTGCTTGTGAAGCCTCGGGGAGGATGTGAGCCACTGTGGCCCAGGGAGCATCTCTCAGATGTCGCTTGGGAAGAAAGGAGTCCCGGGAAAGTACATTTCTACCTAAGTGAGAAGGTACAGGTTTGGGGGAGAGGCAGATGGTGAATAACCTATACATCCTTCAGGGGTTCATCATTGTCCAGGGTTTCTGAGGAGGAGGTGGGATGGTTGCAGAAAACTCCTGGCAGCCAAAACCCTAGGTAACATCTTCCTCAGCCACATGCAACCCACACTTCCACTTCACCAGGATCACACTTGTCCCCCAACACACCACTGCCTCTCTCCCTGCCTTTGCTCATGGTGTTTCCTTCTCTGCCTGTCAACCTTCTACTATGCTGTAAAGCCCCAGTATAATTCTCCCTCAACTATGAGGATCCTCTTGCTGCTCCAATCTCTGCTACCAGAGTGCCTGTTGGCATCATTTATTCCATTTGGATGGTGGGAGCCCCAGAGCATGCCTTTTCCTTGCCTTTTCCTCAAACAGCTTTTCCTCCTAGAAGGCAGACACAGTTTACCCCAGAACCTAGGCCGGAGAACTCAGTGGGTTCTGCTGGTGAGATAAATTTAAGTGATCAGATCTAACCATCCTCCTGACCTAATCTGCCTCTCTTCCCTGTGTGTTGAAGCCTAAACTCCTGGTCTACCAGGAACCAAGCTGACCAGCGGACACAGGGACCATTCTGCTGCCCAAGAAGAACAACCTTCTAAAAGGCTTTCTCTTGCTGGAGTCCCTCCGCTCTGCCCCAGTTCTCACAGCCTCAATAGGAGGAGTACTTCTCAGGAGTCAGGTACCCCCAGACCCTTTCCTCTGGGCCTGGTCCTTTTCCAGCTCTGGGACAAATGCCCAAAGAAGAGAGGAGCTACCCATTGAGCACTCTGCCAACCAGAGAGCCCCTCCTTGCAGAAACAGAAGCTGAGGGTGGGGAAGCAGATTGCCAAAGAAGCCAGGGAGGAGCTCGTCTCCCTTAGTTGGGCAGATGGGGCATGGAGAGACAGCCAGCACCCCACCTCCCCTGGCAGCTGCCACCCTCCCCTGCAGCAGCCTGGGAAAGGTCAGGCGCCTTGGAACCCTTTAATTCCATTTTAATGAGCTCAGAGGGAATCATGAGACACACCCAGACAAGCTTATTCGTCTGTCCAGGGTGGCAGCCACCTCAACCGAAGCACAGCCCCCCATTAATGGAGACTTGGGTTGCTAACAGTTCCCTAACTGGGAGAGGACAGAGATGTTGAATTCCCATCTCCATACAGGAGCAGAGACTGGAGGAGCTGCAGAATCTTGACTAGAAAAGCTCCACCACAACCCCTTCACATCCCCAACCACCACCTGGGTGACAGAGCAGATCCTCTTGGAGGGCCAGCAAAGGGTGCTGGGGGCCCTGGCTGGACTCCTGGGCCACCTCCACCCTGAAGCAAATCCCCCACTTTCCACAGGGGCCTTTCTCCTCCCCCTCCATGGCACACCCCAGGGAGCACCCTAGTTGACTGGCTTCTGCTCAGCCTCAGCTGGGTCTGGCTGGGCTCCATGCCTTCTCAGGAACTGCCTCCCCGGGGGCCGCCTTGCCTCAAGCCTCCCAGCTCCAGCACCCCAAATCAATCACTAGCTGGTTTTCCCACAGTCTCTACCCGTCTCCTCTCAGTGTCACTCCCACTTCACCGTGTGCTCTCTTGGGCCCTGATTCCAATGCACCCAAGAGGATCCCAAAGAGGAAACAACAGTCTAGACGTGCCAAGGGCTGGGCTTCTGCAGCTCTGTGGGACAGGGAGTCCCAATGTGACCTGCGCATCTCCCAGAAAGCTGCTGATTCCTGGGAAGTTTCCTCCTGCCCACTCAAGGTGGGGCCCAGTCGTGGGGATGTGGGAAATAACCAAAGCCTTCTCCTACCCCAATTTCCCCTTACTCCATCCCCGTTTGCTGCTGTCAGTCATCTCTCTCTCTCTCTCTCTCTCTCTCTCTCTCTCTCTCTTTCATACATACATGTGCGCACACCAGACAGGCTCCATTCGTGACTCCCTTGCCCATCCCACTGTGTACCCCAGCTGCTGGAGCAGGCTCTTACCAACATGACAGCAGCCACCGCCCCGGCCTCCTTGTCCGCCAGAGGTATGACCAGCACTGAGGAGGAGAGGGCAATGAGGTGGTCCTGCAGGGCCAGTGAGGCTCAGGGCTACTGAGCAGGGACCCCAGGAGGGAGACAAAGATGCAGACAAAGGCCAGGACAAGACACAAAGAGACCCAGAGACCCAGTGAGACAGAGAGAGGGGTCCTGAGCCAGCAGCAAAAAAAACAAAAACAAAAAACCTTAACCATGACCCCTCCGTAGAAGGAAACCCCCTCACTTGACAACTTTCTTGTGATCCTCCCAGCAACCCTGGGAGGAAGGGAGACAAGGCTGAGCACCCCTGTTTTACAGATTGGGAAACTGAGGTCCAGAAAGGGGAAGTGACTTGCCCAAGGTCACACAGCAAGTCAGGTCTCCTGACTCCCAGTCTTGTGCACTTTCCACATCGAGACAGAGGACAGAGACCTAGAGAGACTGAGACATGAGGCAGAAGGGACATGGCGGACAGGGGGCATGGAAAGGAAAAGAGAAACAGGGACGGTGACAGAGAACATGACAACAACTACAGCCCCATCTGGCAACAGACACACGCGCAGGGTAGCCACGACCCTTGGCCACTGAGCCCTAGTGGGTGCCAGGCTCTTCACATGCATCATCATATTTTCTCATGAAATGCTCCTCAAGGTTAGAACTGTTGTACCCATTTTATAGTCAAGAAATTGAGGCTCAAGGAGGTTAGTAGCATAACACAGAGGGAATTAGATAGAAAGATTGCTGGAAACACAGGGCAAGAGAAAGGAGAGGATGAGTAGACAACAGACACGGCCTGGAAGCAGATCCATAACCCTCCCTGCCCCTGCCCAGCTCTCAGTTCTTACCTTGGGTGTCAGGAGCCAATGGAGCAACCATCCTGGCCAAGGGCTTCCCCAGGAGGTCTGAGGGGCCCAGCCCATTGCAGCTCAGCCGCTGCCGGGAGATCACAGCCTCTCTAAAAAGAAGACATGTCCCACCTCTCAATCCCTGGATCAAAGAGGAAGGACACCAGACTGGGGACACACAGGGAACCAGACCCTATACATGTGAGGATCTGGACAAGCTGACCTGCCGCACGGAGGACAAAAACCCCCTGCGATGGAGGGGCAGACAGTCACAGCTGGCTTCGGGTGCCTCCTGCTGGCGGATGTGGGAAAGGCATGTGTGTGGAGCTCAAGGGCAGAGCCCGGGGGCAGCTGGGACAGCTCAGAAAGCATCGCAAGCTTGGCTCAGAGTTAGGTTGCTGCAGCCAAGTCCTGCCTATTCTACTACTTGATCTTGGGCAAATAATCTCACCTTCTTGAACCCTCCCCATCATCATCCTCAGAAAACAACTATAGAGCAAGTACTGGTGCTATGTGCCAGAGGGAGACTCTGGGAGTAATCCCCATAGCCAATGTTCACAGGGCTTTTCTTCTGCACCATGTATGGTCTAAGCAACTTACACAGATTGACTCAGCATTCCTAATAAGTCTATGGGCTAGAAATCGTCATTGCCTCTATTTTCAAGTAGGGAAACTAAAGCACAAAGAGGTTAAGCAAACTGGGCAAGATCACATGGCCAATCAATGCCAGGTTTTGAACCCAGGCAGTTGGCACCAGAGTAAGGCTTAACCGCTATGCTCGAACCATTCCAAAAGCCTGTAGGGTGTGTGTCTTGAGCAGGGGACTGGCATAGCAGGGCACCGAGGAGGCAAAAGAGGCTGGTTGTGGGGAGTAATGACTTTGTATTTGCCCTACCACACAGACCACCCTTCCCCCAGGTCTCTGGCTCTTCCCGCTTGATTAAGCACCTAATTCTTCACCAAATGTCACTCCTTGATAATTAATTGTCTTGGGTTCCTCATCTCTCATGCCGCTTCCACTTGTGTTTATAGCAACTGTCTGGCCTGGATAGGAGAGAAGCTTAGGGGCTGGCACTCTGGTGTATGCACTTGGAGTCACTAACAGAAATCAGTGCAGGTCAGGTAAGAAAAAGAGGGGTGGACTGGGGATTTAGCTCAGCGGTTCAAGCACTTGCTTGGTAAGTGCAAGGTTGTGAGTATGATCCCTGGTACCAAAAAAAAAAAAAAGAGGGGTGACCTGCACGTCATTAGATCTAGAAGTCACAAGCACTGGAGAACTGAGGAGATGCTGGTAAGCATCTTGTTGAAGGTCACACAGCGCTCTGAACCAGACTTGTTCCCTCAAGGCTCCTTTGACCAACTCAGAATCCACAAGAACCACAGCATCTCCCACCTTCTAACCCTCACACCCTACGCCTTTGAAGCTCCCCATTCTGGGCTCTGCTGACTGCCTGTAACCAACCCAGGGAGGAACAGAGACCTAGGGCAGCAGGTAGACAACTTGAGTCTGATGACTAAATTGGTGAAGGCAAGGCTTGGAGAAGGTAGGAGTGACCCTCAGCCAAACCCCACCCAGCTACTTGGCCTCAGGTTGTCTGGTTACCGGGTTAGCTGGTTAGGGAGAAACCACAAGGTGGCGATGGTTCCCAGCAACCACAGCCTCCTCCAGGGACCCCTGACAGTTCCTTCCTACCCTTAGACCTGGGCTGCCTTGGCCTCCTCCGCTGCACCTTGATAAACAGCTCTGTCTTCAGTCTTTCTTCTATTCCGTACAAAATTCACTTCTCTGTGCTCAGGGCTTGTGATTTCTCCAGCCGTCACTCATGAGTCCCAGACTCCAGCTCCCCAGAGGCCTCCCCTGCGTGTCCCTGAGGCACCTACAGGCACTTCAGTCTGAACCTACCATCTCTACCCCCTTCCCCTGTCAAAGCAACAAAACATCCACTGGGTGTGTCAGAGCTTGCCGGAAAACTGCCCTAGCTCCCTCCCTTTTCCTTACCTTCCCCAGCCAGTTGGTGAATCACTTCTCACATTTGTCCACTACTCTCTGTTCCTAAGCCACTGCCTCAATCAAATGGACACACCTCTCCCTTGGACCTTGCCATAGCCCTCTCCCACCAGCTAGCCTCCATCTGATCTGTTACACACATACATCAGCAAGAAGACATTTTCTAAACTAAAAACTTCATAGGAAGAGGGGTGGGGTGGTGCATTCCTATAATCCCAGCACTCAGGAGGCTGAGGCAGGAGAATTGTGAGTTGGAGACCAGCCTGGACATAGTATGCCCCTGTCTCAACAAACAAAACAAAGCAAAATTCTCATTCAGGCATGAGTGCATTCTACATAGAGTCCTTTATCCCACAGGGCCCTTCTGGGTCAGGTTTGGTACTGAGAGCAGAGCTGAAGAGGAGTTGGACCCAGGAGTTGGACTCAGGGAGCCCAGCATCATGTGGAGTCTGACATACAGACCCACACTTGAGTCAAGAGAGAAGGACTCCAGCAAAAGGAGGAAGAAAAGACTGTGCCAGGCCATGTCACCTCACTCCAACCCCAGTATGAGCCCCTTTCCTCAGCTGCATCCCTCTCAGAACAGCTGACCTCCTGAAAAAAGCTTCACAGACTCCCACAGACCACAAGGGGGAAAGGGGTGCAGAGCAGGGGCTCCCCACCACAAGAGCTCAGAGCCTAGTGATCAGAGACCCCAAGGCTTTCCCCTTGCCTCAGAGCCCCTCCCTTCCTCCTTTCTCACCCCTGCCCCACCTTCTAGGTTGATGCAAGGGCTGAGGAGGGGAGAGTAATCCACACCCAGGGCCAGCTGTGCAGGCTGAGGGCCAGTGATTCAGCCCTAGGTGCCAGGGTGGTCATGGTCTGTCCTACTGTAGATAAAGACAGATGGGCACAGAGTAGAGGAGGAACAGGTGTGGATTTTTATGAGCTCCATCCCTTTAACAACTATTTGTTTAATGGAAAAATAATCGAGGGAAAGGCACACTGTTGGTAAGTTCAACAGCCTGGAAAGAGCTGAACGCCCAGGTTCCCTCACCTCTCCAAACCCCTGCATCTCTCTCTGATCCTCATCTCTGATGAGACCCCTTCTCCTTCAGCCTAACCCCTAGCAGCTCCCTCACAGAGCTTCATGGCCTTCATGGACACTGAGCCCCAGCCTGAGTGTCCAAGCCCTGTACTAAGGCCTGTATCCCACTGGGCTCCATGTCATCACTGACACCATCCTTCTCACTGATGCTCACCCCCCACCGGTCCTCCCACCAGCTTCCTGAGCCCTCACCCCCTCACTAATCTCCCAGCCTCTCGCTGAACACCCTCCCCCAAGTCCCACTGGTATCAACCTCTCTCTGACTTTTCATCTCGCTCTTGAAGACAAATTGTGATCCAGACCAAGGACTGGACATTTTATTACTCTCCTCTTCCCCCACCAGAATATGAGAATCCAGAGACGGAAACAAAAAAATTCCTGTGTCCTCCAAGACAAACCACAGTGTCAGACAGATTCTGCAGAGAGAGGAGACCAGGTCAGGCCTGGGAAAGAAACTTCCTGAGACTGGGCCCAAGGGGCCTCGACAGCAGGGGAGGCAGACTCCAGTGCCCCGGGATACCTTTTTGTGCTCAGCAGCAGGGAATCAGAGGCTTAGGATGGCAGGAGACACAATAAGAAGAGCAAAACAGCAGTTTAGGAACTAAAATAGGATGGGAGATCAGGTAGTGGTAGGGGCACCAAGAAAAGGCAGGTGAAGCCTTCCAGGATTCTCTCTTCTCCAGCCCAGAGATCCCCTTGCACCCTTTATAAACCAAAACCAGGCTCTGACATCAGAATATCCAACCTTATGGTTTCACAGAGATAAGCATGGGGTTGTCCTGGGATCGCAGGTCTGTGCTCGAAGCCCAGGACTCTTCTTGGACAGATCCATCCCTGGGGAGGCTATTAGGGCCAGAGGCCTTTTCTCAAGACTGGCTCCTCTTCAGGCCAGGAACTGTGGAACAGGCTTCTGGAAGTAGCCTCTGGTGGCACCATGAAGGATGAGGGCAGTAGGACTGGCTGAGGATGAGGTGAGGTTGGAGAAGATTCTACAGAGGGTAAACAGCAGGAGCACCTCGGGAAGGCAGAAGAGCCAAACCTCTCAGGGATGAAACAGGAAAGGGAGAGTCCACTGGGCAGTGCAAGGCAGGGCAGGTAGAGATGGAAACTCACCCCAAACTAGACCCATCTCCACCTGCTCCTTCGCAATACCACCCTTAGCCTGTTCTCGGTCTCTTCCTTTGGTCCTTATCTGACTCTATGATCCATCATCTAAGTCACACTTGCTGCTGCCTCCAGCCCTGCTCCAGGGTCTCCTGCAGAACCCCTTTCCCCTCCCTCTCCTCAGCCTACTGGCAGGTGGTTCACCCCAATAGGACCAAAGCCACGGGGAATCACCAAAAGAAACCTGTGCCCAGCCCCACCCATTTCACAGAAAAAAGACTGAGTTCAGAAGAAGAGTAATTTTCTCAGTACTCAAGGTTAGTTCCTGAGTGGAAGGCAGCTAGAAATCAGCAGCTATGTGGTGGGCTGTGCGCTAAGCACCGGGCACCTGTTATCTCAATAAGCCCATAGGCCCTTTGGGTGGGACACAGTGAGGCACGGAGGGGACTGGGCTAGAAGGCAGACTTATCTGACTCCCATTCCAGTGCTCTTTCCTCTTCCACATATCTAGGTCTCGAGCCCCTATCCTGGGAGTGGCCAAGAGCAGAGCCCAGCCAGCTTTGGGACCTTACAGCCCTCATGATGGAAGTGAGCTCACCAGCAGACCCCAGATGCCCCATACATGGGTGGAAAGAGATTCCAGAGAGTGTTGGGCCTGAAATTTCACCCCCAGTCCTGTGGGTCCCTGTCCTGATCCTGCTTTTTCTTTCCTTACTCACTGGCCTGCCCCAGCATTCTAGAACCTCTGATCTGTACCCAGCAGGCCCTCACTTCCATGTTCCCTGAGACTTTGGCTAATGGTATCTTCACATTCACTTTTGAATGCTTTCTTTTTCTTGTTCAGAGGAGCCACTGGGTCTGAAGTGTTGTAGGAAAGGTGCAGAAGGGACTGCAGATGGAGAGGACTCAAATCTCCTCAAAGATACCTGCGCTAACTCTAGGGCAGTAGACAGCCTGAGGGGCATTGGTAGGCCAGAGGGGCCGAGCGAGGATGCTTCCTCCTGCCTCTGGAGCCCATTTTCAGCCTCCTTCCTAGCAAGGTATTCCTGGCAGAGCTGAGCTGGTAATAAAGTTGATAAAGTAATAAAGAGGAGAGGGGCTGGTGGCTCTGAGGAGAAAAGGGGACATTACAGTATTTTCTTCCTGAAGATTCTAAAGGCCTTCCAGCCCTATCTCACTGTCCTATGTAAAGGAACACAGGACCAGAAGAGAGAGTCTGGCTTTGTTCACACAGTCCTTGAGGGGGAGAAGGTACCAGGAAGCGGACCCCACTCCCCAGGGGACTCTGTGGCAGGAAAAGACGTGAGGAGGCTCTGAACTGTTGGAGAGGAACCAGCTACTTCCATAAGAGGGCATGGGAGAGAACACCCTCCTAGAACTCAGGGTTCTAGGCACCGGGAGCGGCAGATTCAGGACCATGAGACCGTCATCTCCAGGTGGAGTTATTTCCATGGCTCTGTGAATGGTGACTGGCTGACCAACCTCAGGAATCCCTGGATAAATCATGTCCTCTCCTCCCAGGACACAGAGAGCTCTCTCCTGGGAACATCCCACTTTGTCCTCAGCTCCCAGCCCATTGCTCGGGGGCCCCACGATGGCCCTTGGTTCAGTTTTGGGAAAACAATGGCTGGTTACCAGAGCTGGCCTCCTCTCTACCTTGCTCTCTTGCCCTTTGATTCTTTCTCATTGACAGGACCACTTCTCACTGTCCCTTGAACATCCAGGAATGAGCAGATCCACTGTCCCAGGTCTGGGACATCAGACCTGGCTCTGCCTCCTGCTTGGTATGTGGCCTTGAACATCTCAAAACATGCACCCATCTGGAAAATGAGGAGGCTGAATTCAGTGGGCTCAGAGGTATCAGGGGCCCACAGGGTTCTGAGCCCTTGATCTTAGAGTCTCTCTTTCTGACACACTGGCCATAATAATGCCAAAGAGTTCTCTAGAGATCTGGCTGGAATTGGTTTGTTTTCTTTTCTTTTCCCTGGTATGGGGAATTTGAGCCCAGGGCCTTATGCACAGTAGACAAGCACTCTAACCACTGAACTACACTCTCAGTCCTTTTTATTTTTGACTTCTGATAGGCTATTGCTAAATTGTCCAGGTTGGTTTCAAATTTGGGCTCTTTCTACTTCAGCTTTCTGAGTATCTGGGTTTACGGGGATCAGGCTGTTTTAGATACTTTACCTAAGTATCCTCCATAAAATCCTCCATAAAATCACTATTATCACAATCATGAACAAGCAAAATGGGGCACAGAGAGGTTTTGTAATTTGTCCAAATTTACACAGCTAGTAAACGGGGGATCCTGGACTGGAATCCAGGCAGCAGGCCTCCAGATCCCTCAACAAGATGCTGTCTCTGATCTCCCTGCTCTCAGATTCAGAGGGCTCGCACCATGCACCCCTGCAGGCCCTGCATTCTGTGGTCCCAAGCCCAGCCTCACAGCAGGTTGTCACACTTTGCTGGAATTTGACTAGCCTTTGAGACTCAGCAGCCACTGAAATTTCAGGCTCTTTGAGAAGAAAACCTACCAGTTGGTATTTTCTCTTGTGCACAAGGAATGATGTTGCATCTCCCCTCTTATGCTGAGGTCAGTAGCCTGGCCAAGAAAGTACTCAGACAGAGACAGTGGGGTCAAGATTGGAAGGTGTTGCAGCCCTGAAAATCCTGGCTGTGCAACTGGGCAATGGGGTGCAGAGAATGGCTTACCGGACTTTCCCCTCCTGTGGCAGCTCATGGTGAGGGTCCTCACACACCAGCCGGGACTCCCCATCCATCAAGTAGGTGTAGACCGTTTCCTAGGACAAAAGGGACTCCCCGTGAGGCCTTCAGGAGAAGCCCCCACCTCCCCTTCCCAGCCTGCACACAAGGGTCTGGAGGGTAGTCACAGGCCCTCAGGTGCAAAGCTCTGGTGCTTGCTGGCATTTTAAAGCTCACAAACTGAGCACCCCCCTGCGCTGCTTGCAAGGGGTTCTAGTAGGTGGTGATCCATGAACCTGCCAACTTCTTACTAATCACCCCAAATCCAAGGTGCTGGAGGAAAAAGTTTAAAGGGCTTAGGTGCAAGCAAATCACTCCACTGGAGGAAATTCCTCTGCCTGATCCCAGCCTCCAGCATTCAGTAAACAGTGTCTGAGCAACTACTCTGGGCCACACCAAGGATGGGGCTTAGAGTGGCCCAGGAGACTTCTTCCTACCTGTGGGACACATACTGGTGACCATGATTGGAGCCAGGAGAGGAGTGCAAAGAGAGCATTGTGCCCATTCTCTGTGGGGTCCTGGAGGGCTTCCTGGAGGAAGTGACAACTAAACCATACTTGAGTAGGAATTAGTGGGTAGATCCCAGAATTGGCTCTCAGGCCAAGCAGCCCAATTCCTAGGTGGAAAGAGCTCAAGGCGTTTAGGGACTGACTGTGAGGAGAAAGAGCCATGAAGGGCTGGCTAGGCCTGAGGAGGGCTGAGTCCAAAGGGGCTTAGAAACAGAACTAGGGGAGGGGCAGCCAGCCAGCCATGAGCTAATTTGTATTTTGGAAGGATCACTCCCTAGAGTGATCAAAGCTCTTACTCAAAGCTTGTCAAACCTTCAGTTCTACCATCCGTCCTCCCTAAGGCCCAGAGCTGTCCAGGACCTCGACCGCAGGACATGTATTGGTAGAAGCAATTTCCCTCTCTGACCCATAGACAAAAAAAACACATTTCCTCCAGGCAGAACTGCTGACCCTTAGGGATCCCAACTTCTGTTCTGCACAGCCTGGCCAC
>PVLA01018073.1:0-15500 GCA_004027455.1 Hydrochoerus hydrochaeris | reverse complement strand
AGAGGGTGCGTGTCCGTCCCCATGGAGGGAAGCCTGACCGACCCCGGGCTGTGGCTCAGGAGCCTGCATGGCTGCTGGTGTCTGGGCTTCACCCCCAGATGCCTGAGGAGTAAAGCAGAGTGGTGAGCACAGAGGCCCCGAGGTCACACTGCCCAGGTGCCCAGCTTGGCTCTGCTCTACCCTGGTGGCTCAGTCGGGTTGGGTGAATCACTGACCTTTAGTTTCCTTATGTTTAAACTGGGGATCTTGTTAGTATAGTTCTTACGGGTTATTGATTTTTTAATTGAGTGTATAAGCAGTGTTCAGTGAGTGCTTGTATTATTAATGTTTAGAAGAAAACAGCTCCTAGACAAGCAAGTGGTCAATAAGTATGTATGAGAAATGACAAATACATGAATTAACTAGAGAACTAGGTCCAGATTCTGGTTCAGTTTCTGCTCTGACTTCACTTAGGACCCACTCTACCTCTCCTCCCAGCTTTGTTGACTCTGACGTGTGCCACCTCTAATCATTTTACTGCTGCTCATTCCCCCATCTGTGGTGTTCTTACTTTTTCCTGCTGTCAAACTCCATTCTCTGAGATGCAAACTACATGCCGTCCCTTCATGAACCCTTCTCTGGCCTTCCCGTTTGGAAGTGCTGTCTTCCTTCTCAGATTTTCAGCATGTCTCTCTGTTGGTAATCTGCACATTTATATTTTCAGTCTCTGTTGTCCTCATGAGTTCCAAGCTGTCTATCTGCTACCTCCAGGTGGACATCTGATAGACTTGCACTTCACACTGTCCACATCCTACACTCCCACTCAGCAAGCCGGCTCACGCAGGCCCACCCATCCCAGTAAAAGGGAGTGTCATCTTTCCAGGTTTTCAGGCCAAAATATTTGGGATCATCCTGGATGCTTCCGTGGCTCTTGCACTCTGTGACTACCCCGCGTCTGTCCTTTTGGATCATAGGTAGGCCCAAGATCGGGACACTTTTCACCACCTCCACTGCTACTGCCAGGGTCCAAGTAAGAGCCAGCAGTCTCCACCATGACCTCTCTCCACCTATGGTCTCTTTCCACAGAGTGACTGGAGTGAGTCCTTATAAAATAGGAGTCCAGTGACATCAGTCTTCTGCTAAAAATCCTGCAGTGGCTTACTTTTCACTTAGAATAGACCATGCACTCCAGACCATATGCTGTGACTCTGACCTCGTCTTCACTGCTCTCCCATCCTGGCAGTTCCCCTTTGCTCCGGCAGCCACACTCTCCAGCCTGCTTTGCCTGCTGGATTCCCTAGCAGACTGGCCAAGGAGCCTGCCAATGTTCTCTGCTGTGTTTTAATCAGCCGGCGGCAGGGATGGGGAGATGGTTGTTGGAAGAGTCTGGGCTATCTGTCCTCCAGTGCCTTCCCTGCCATTCCTGATCGTGGTATGCTGTTTTCCTTAATAAGAGTCATAGCTCTTCTAAAGGTAGCACCCTGTCAGCACCCTCAGCTACTCCCTGCTTTCTTAGGTACCAGGAAGTTTGCTCTCTGCTGGTCCCTTCTGGCAGAACTGGCAGAGCTAAAGGCATCTGATGTCACCAACTCTCAGCACCTAACCTGCTTGGGCCAGCTCTCAGGTCCTGACTTATAGATCTACTACATTAGTTTTACTTTATGTACTGTCAAGCACTATTATATGGTGAAATATTTTCAAGTACACGGGATAGTTTCACCAAGATAAATCCTATTCTGGACCAGAAAATTAATCTTCAGTAGTTTACAAGGATGAGAATAATACAGATATGTTCTGATGATTATAGAATTAGAATAGAGATGAAATGCAGAAAAGATGCAGGAGAAAACTTTGAATGATTAGAAATCTTAACAAACAACATCAATAACCTATATCTCTAACAAATTCATCGGAGATGAGGAAAATTCTAAATCATTTTGAGTTAAATGAATAAAAAGGTAACATAAAAATAAGTGTGACATAGCCAAAGATATGTTTAGAGGAAAACATATAATATTAGTTACTTAGAAGAAAAATATCCAAGTGATTATTTTAGTTTTCACCCAAAGACATTACAAAGAGGGTTAAAAACAAAGCATGAAAAGAGAAGGAGGTAAAGATAAGAGCAGGAATCAATAAAATAGAAAACAAAAGCAAAGGAAGAAAATTTTCTAGCCAATTTGATTAATTAAAAAGGAGAAGACAGCAAAATAGAAAGATTTACTATAGATCATACAGAAATTAAATTAAGGGATATTACAAATAAGTTTATGACAATAATTTGAGAACTTCAATAATAAAATGGACAAAATGTTTGAAAGCCAAACTCCCAAAGCTCACTAAAGACAAAGTAGCTCTTACAAACCTGTATGTGTTGGAAAAATTAAATTTGTGGCTGAAAGCTTTCCAACAAAGAAAACTCCTTGTCCTTAGGAGTTCACTGATAAAGTTTACCAAACACAGAAGGAGGAAATAACAATTCTATAGAAAAATTTTCCCCAAAATGGAATAGGGTAGAATATTTCCAAACTCACTTTATGAGGCCAGTATTAACCTGCTGCCAAATCTAGAAAAAGATGCTACATGGAAAGAAAATGTCCCTCATGGATGTAGAAAAAAATGTCCTTGATGAAATAATGAGCAAATCAAATTTAGCAGTGTAGGAATGGGAAACACACACTGTGATGACCAACTAGGTTTAGCCCATAAATGCAAAGTTGGCTTGACACTTGAAAATCAAAATTGTAAGTCTTATCAGTGAATAAGAAAAGAAAAAAAAGCCCTTCATGATTACCTCATGAAATGCAGGAAAAGCAGTTAGCAGAAGTAAGCACCCATTTATGATAAAATCTCTCAGGAAACTGGAAGCTATAGGGTAGTCTTACAGCACAGTAAAGATCAGCTGCCCCAAAGCAGGTGTAGCCCTCATCATAGACAACGCTGCAAGCCTGGGTGCTTTATTCCTATGCCAAGAATGAGGAAAAGACCATACCTGCTCACTGCCCCTATTCCAAATTATGCTGAGGAAAAGAACAAGGAACAGGTGCCCTATAGATTGGAAAGGAAAGCATAAAAATAGCTATTATTCACAGATGACAAGATATTGTTTAGGAGATCCTAAAAAAAAAATCTGCAATGTTCTTTATGACCCATCCAAAATGTGAAATACAAGGGCCGGGGATTTAGCTCAGCAGTGTAAGCACCTGCCTGGCAAGCGCGAGTTCGTGAGTTCAATCCTCGGTACACACACACGCACTCACACTCACACACATTGCAAAATATGAAATACAAAGAGATAAGCCGAATAAGATACATTGCGAAACCTATGTGCTGATGAGACACCAAGCAGAAATGAGAGAAATGGAACTAGACTTAAAAAAAATAAAGAGGTACAGTGTGTCCGTGACTTGGAAGCCCAGGCATTATGAAGTTCGTGCTCCCCAAATTGATCTGTGAAGGCAGTGTGATCCCAGTCAAAGCGTCAGCCTGAGTGTGAATGGGTGTGTGTTGGGAAAATCCTGATTCCTCTGGTGAGACCAGTCCTTGGGCCATCTTGGGCCTGGAGTGGGCCTCCCAGAATTTGAGCAGAGGCATCTTGACACCTGCCTTAAAAGGCTCATGAGGCTTTCAGGGAACTTGGAAGTTCAGTCTCCAAGTGGCAGAGGCACGCATGACATCGCTCTCCACCTTCCTCCAAGGGGGGCTCTGGGTTTGCTGATGAAGCTTCCGTTAGGTCAGATTTAATGGAGAAAACTCTCCCCTTCCCCCCAGAGCAATTTTATTCCTGTAATTTCTGCCCTGGGTTAGGCTCCCAGAGGCTGTAATAGTACAATCTCTCACTGTGTTCAGATCACTTAAACGCTTAGTTCCTCTGAGTTCCTCTTGTGTTCCCCAACATCCTCTGCTACCTTATCAGCTGACTTGCTGTGCTATCAGTTGCTCTTTTCTCAGGTGATAATGTCTATTTTACTACCTGTGACCAAGAACTGAATGCATGCTTCCATCAGCTGGCCCAGTACTGAGCATCCCTAATCCCTAAATCTACAATGTGAGAAGCTCCAATATCTGAGACTTTCTGAACACTGCCGTGATAGTCAAACATATTTCGATTTTGTTTTATCTTGAATTTTCAGATACCTCATAGGTGAAGTCTAAGCACCTATTTCAAAATCTGAAAGTAAGGGGTACTAAGATAAGGGATAGTTTCCGTGTCCAGCAAGATTTGCTACCCTGTTTTCTTACAGTCAGTCTCCTCCTGCGGCCTAGGCTGCACTAGCATTTGGTAGCCACATCTACTGCTTGGAGCTCGAGGCTGCCCACAACCAACCTTGTGCTGGTTTTAGTCATTCTTTTCACATAGCGTTTTAGAATGCATTTTGAATTAATATTTTGGCATTTATTTCATTCTTTTTTTATCTTAGAGTGACATTTCCTTCAGGATTTTTGAGATCATGGTGAATTCTGATGGATTTCCAGTGTAGCCTCTGCCCTCTCTTGTCAATGTTCTGATCATCTGTCCAGAGAGCCTTCTCCAAGTTCCCTAGCCATCTCTCAAAAAGTTCACTTTGCTTTATGTATAGTATTACAGTTTAGATTACACAGCCTTCATCTAGAAGTAGAATTCTCATCTTAGCTGATCCTACACACATGTATTGCCTGACTCCTGTTTCTCTCTAGTCTTATTCTATTTTCATCCCTAACCAATTGCCAAAAACTTTACAAATTTCTATTGCTTGTATCCTTTTTTTCATTTGTTTTTTGTACCGGGGATCAAACTTACAACCTCACACTTGCCAGGGGATCAAACTCACAACCTCGCACTTGCCAGGCAGGTGCTTGTGCCACTGAGCTATATCCCTGGCCCTCATTCCCTCTATGTAGTCCCCAGTACATATATTTGTCTGTCATTCATTCATTCATTCATTCATTCATTCATTCATTCATTATTTCTGAGTGCCTACTACACGCACAAATTTTAGGTACTGGGATGCAGCTAGGAACAAAACAGTCACAGTTCTGTGTCCTCCAGGAGCTTCTTTCCTAGCTGGGGAAGACCCTGTGTCTTCAGCTCCTGGCCTTCTGTTCTCTACACAGTGGTGCTCTCTTCAGTGTCCAGTCCCCCGAGAGACACGCTAGCTCCTCCTGAATTCACTCTCCTCTTACACGGTCTATGAACATGCCTGCATCTTGCAGGCATTAGTATAGAAGTCACTTCTGTAGGGACCTGTTCTCAATTTCCCCTCCTGGATGCAACTCCTATTTTATAAACTCTATGGCACCACTCTTCTCCTTGTCTCTGACCTTGACTGCACAGAAATCAGTGTCCTAGTTGACCTCTAAGTCCCCAGGGGATTGTCAGGTGTTCTATTTCTACTCCACAGCCTCACTAGGACCAAATACAAAGAAAATACTTATTCACTGTCATTTAAAAGAGCAAATTTGTGCTATCACCCAAGACTTTGTTCAACTTTAGCCTGGAAAAGAATGACAGCTGAGACTAAGAATTTGCTCAGAAAATAACATTAAGGAAGCATTAAGTAATTTATTAGTTTAAATTAATCATCAATCTGTCTTGCCTTCTTTGCATTCAGCTCCTAGTTTTTTTCCATCTCATTTATGTGGTCTCATAGCTGTCTGTTTTAGAGTTCAGTTCTTTGTGTCAACCATATTCCCCTGCTCTGTTGCCTGTGCAAAAAGCAAATGAGGTTACTTTGGTGTGACTAGAATCTACGTCTGCCCGTAGCCTTAAGTGTGTTTGTGCCCCCAGCTCCTCCACTGTAAAGTTCTGGTTGAAGCTGGATGATATCCTGGAGTCCTCCTCATCAAGACGTAGAGGCAGGGCTGGGGATCATCCAGGGGGAGCTGGCTTACTGGCTCAGCTGGGGTTGAGGCGAGATGCTGCGTTTGCAGCTCTAGCATCCATAAGCCAAGGTGGGTGTTTGTAGAGAAGGGCTCAGGGTCAGTTTTCAAGGTGTTGTAGAGTCCTAGGGAGCCAAGGCAGATGGGGGTGAGGGGTGTATGACCAGCAGCCTTGATTGCTGGTATGCGCTCTTCCCTCCTCCCCTACCCTGACAGCCTCCACGAGAAAGAACCAAACTGTGCATCTCTAGCAAACTGAGCAGAATGCGAGAATGTGCCACAGCCTGATTGGAGGGCAGCAGCCTTCAGAGGGAAAGGAGGACTGCGCCTCCCCAAGCAGCGGCCTACTGCTCATGAGCTCTGCCATCGGCCGAGCTGCCCTTCCGTTCGCTGGCCTCTGGTGCGATCCAGAGAATCCGAGGCTGGGTTTTGCACTGAGCCAGGCCTCGAGTCTCTTTTGTGTTTCACAGGTACCTGATTAGAAAGGCGCCCCCACCTAGGATTATGCTGGCTTCTGTTCCACGGCTTTGAACCCTCGAAGGACGATGCTAAGGTGCGTGGGGCCCTGGGGGCCCGGATGACTTTTACTGACCCTCTCAAAGACGCAGTTCTGTGGTTTCATTTATGTTCTCTATATCTGGTTTCATTTATATTTGATTGCTGCTCTTATCTTTATTATTTTCTTTCTTCTTTGTCCTCATTTTGAGTTTAATTTGCTGTGTAGATTTTTGCTTTGAGATTTTCTTTCTTTCTAGCATTAGCATTTTGTGTTAGAAAGTTTCCTTTAAGCATTTCTTCTTTCGCATCACCCTAGTTTTGATATGCTATATTTTGATTTCATTGCATTCAAGCCACTTTCTAGTTTCCTTATCATTTCTCCCCATCCCATGAGTTATTTAGGAATGTTTTACTTAATTTACATGTATTTGGGGATTTTCCAGCTATGTCTTTTTTTATTAATACCTAATTGAGTTGCTTTTGATTAGAACATGATTTGCATGATTTCATCCTTTTACATTTATTGACATTAAATTTTCATCTCAGAATACGCTTGATCTTGTTTCATATGCATTTGAAAAGTGTCTATTTTGCTGTTTTCCTGTAAAGTGTTGCATAAACACCAACTTGCTCAACTTGATTAAAGTTATGGCTCAAATCTTCCGTATCCTTACTCATTTCTTTTGTCTACATGTTCTGTTGATTGTTGAGAGAGAAGTATTGAAACATCCAACAGAAATAATACATTTTTCTCGTTTTTTCATTTCTATTACTTACTGCTTCATGTATTTTAAGCACATTAAAATATGCAAGAAGCACTATTACAGTGCATTGCCAAAAGCTAAGTTTGGACAATAGAACAGAACAGGACAGAGTGAAATGGAACAGAACAAAAAAGGTACTTCCCTTTAGAAAGTAAGTCTAGACTCAGGCAAATATCAATAAGAAAACAGTGACCATAAGTATGATTAAAAACTACTAATTAGTGGTTATTATGGACAACAGTAGGGAGGTTTCTCAAAAAATTAAATTAAAAGTGGGGTGCAGTGGTACATGCCTATAATATTAACATTCTGGGAGGGTAAGGCAGAAGAATCACAAGTGTGAGGCTGGCATGGATAACTTAGTGAGACTGTTTTTCAAAATAATGACATAACATAAATAGGCTGTGGATTTAGCTTAGAGCTAAAGCTCTTGGTTCAATCCTCAGTACTAAAACAACCAATGAACCAACCAACCAACCAACCAACCTAAAAATAGAACTACCATGTGATCCAGCAACCCCACTGTTGGGGAGATATTCAATGGAAATGAAACCAGTATGTTGATGAGACATTAAGCACTCCTGTGTTCACTGCAGTATTATTCTCAATAGCCAAGATGTGGCATCAACCTCCATGTCCATCAGTGAATGAGTGAAGGAAAAAACAATGTCATATATGGACACAATGGATGACTATTCAGTCATGCAAAAGAATAAAAATCCTATCATTTGGGACAACATTGGTGAAAATAGAGATCATTATGTTAAGGGAAATAAACCAGCTACAGAAAGACTAGTACCACGTAATCTCATTCATTCATGGAACCCAAAGAAATTGATCTTACAGAAGTTGAAAAAAGAACAGTGGCTACCAGTGACTGAGAGGTAAGGGGCTGGGGAAATGTTGATCAATGGGTTAAGGTTAAATAGGAATAAAAGATCTTGCATGATGTTTTGTAGTAGGGTAACTATCGGTAACTGTAATGTATGTACATTTCAAGAAGCTAGGAGAAAGTACTTTGAAAGTTTTCACCATATAAAAATAAATATCTGAGGAGGTAACATAATTAATCTAGTTTAGACACCATATAATGCATACATGTACCAAAATATGTGGTACTCTATTAGTATAATTTTTGTTTTTATATCTATTAAAAGTAGATTTAATTTAAAAACAATCAATTACTCCAGCTCTATGATATTAATCCTGACACATCAATTATTAAGAAACATCTAGCAGATTAATAAAACATGGTCCTGAATGGTTCTGCTTGGGTCATGGAGAGGTGGTCTTGGGTACTGTATATGATCCCTTGTGTGTTCCTCTTGGCACCTGCTTTGCTTTCTGGCCACCATGAACTAAGCAACAATGCTCCATCTACCTTTCCTCCTTGATGCTTCTGTCTTGGAGCCTGCGGACCATGGGCTGAATTAAACCTCTCTTTTAAAGTGTGCACTTTGGGAACAGAGTTTTAGTGACTAGAACAAGCTAGTCACCTAGTGACTAACACAAACCCCATGGTTTCCAGTCTGCCTTTTGAATGAAGAAAGCTGTCAGGCACAGGAGGAGAAAGAAGGTAGGTATGGGGGAGTGTTGAAGTAATCCTGACTCTTATTCAGGCTGTATGTTATCCAGTGTATGGGAACCTGAGCCCGTGGCAAGAGAACCTTAAGGGAGGTACTAGGAAATGGTGCTCACCTTCATAAATTTGCAAGATGCTTGTCATGAATATTTCATAAGAAAGTAAATTTTGTTTAGACAACTCCCTGCAACATGTTGATAAACATTAGAATGATTTTGAAACAACCTCCATAGCCAAACTAATGCTTAGGAAAGCATGTTGATTCTAGAAATCTAGTTTCTCTCCAACTTGCAACTTTTGCAAGTTCTTCCAAGCTCATCAAGTGGGGTCAGGCAGGGATTGAGGTCTGGGAGAGTGGTAGGTCCTGGTATTCTCAGCCATCTGCCTCCAGGGAAGGCCCTGGCATGGGACTCCAGGGTGCAGCTGTCCAGCTGGCATCCCTATGCTTAACACTTTCCTATGCTTAACACAGCTTACGTGGGAAGCTCACACAGAGACACTTGCAGTTGCCAGCTTGGTGGAGGGCGATGACCCAGCGATGCTGGTCCACCTGCAGAAAACTTAATATGAGGATCAATGTTGGCCAGGAGACCAAAGAAGGACTTTGTGTTTTTCCCTACTTTCAGTCCAGAAGGGCTGGTTTTGAGGCAGAGAGCCATCCACTGACCAGTCAGTAGCAGATGGCCAGTCTGCTCCACCTACTTTGTCCTGGGAAGGGAAGAGCTTGGGAGCACAGCCCAGTCTCTTTCGTGTGACACCTGAATTAAGTTTTGCATGTTACAAGATATCTTAACAGATGTGAGAAGGGAAGTGACAGATGCTGAAGGAGCAACACTGGAAGCTAGACTGAGAGGCAGGTTCCAAGAGGCACTGGTTCCAGCAGAGCCCTGGGAGGACCCTCCCTGATGTGGAAGATGGGGGAGGCCATGCCAGGTCTTCCTTCTTCCTGCAGAGAATGGGAGCCATAGAATGTGTCTCAGCTGGCTGGGCAGATTACAGAGTGGGGCTTTTCTCCAGGAAGCTAGACCTGGCTTGGGGGGGCACACAACATGGAGGAAGTAGTGGCTGCAGGAGACGAGATCAGTGAGGAGGTTAAGGCCAGTATCTGGGAGAAGTGGTAGCAATGGAGAGGAAAGGCTGCTGCTGATCAACCAACAGGAAGATTAAAGATTCTGGGATCTTTGCAAATATGGAGAGCTGTGTTCTGCCCGCAAAGGCCCCATCTTACAGCTTTGGGTGGAGCCTGGCCCATACTAGTTATGAAAACTCCTCAGTAGAGGCTAATGGGCAGCGAGGTGAGAACTATTACTTTAAATCAACTTTCTATCTCATATTAGGGGAATGTGAGGACCCCAGGAGTGAGGGAGCTTACTGTAGATGCTGGGTCCGGAACACCAGAACCCAGCATTAAATCCAGCAAGTTTTATGACCAAGGTCCTAGTGAAAGGGAGGAAGAATAAAGAGAATGGCAAATAGGGTTGGTAGGAGAGAACCTTGGAGGGAGTTTCCTTTTCCAGAGCAGAAGAAAGAGCTCAGCAAAGGAGGCAGAGCAGTTCCCTGGAGGCAGGGACGGGCCATAGGGGCCCTGGGAGAGCAGTTAGCTGTTGTTGGCCTCGTAGGTAAAGCAGGGCTCAGCCACTGGAAGGCTGTTGGGAGGTAGCACAGCACAACTGTTCGCACAGTGTGGGGGTCAGACTCCCCAAAGACGTCTAAGGCCCTGTGAGTGCTCCCGTGTCTCCATTAGCCTGTCAGCTCTGTGATGTTAGCCAGGTTGGTTTTGTTCTCTGTGCCTTGGTCTTTTCATTAGTAAAATGTGTGTGGTAAGCCCCCAACTTACAAACACTCTAGCTGCGAACTTTCAGATATGAACGAACTCGCATGACAAACATCCACAGATGTGAGTAAGTGGTAGAAGAAGCCCATGTGTCTGCTGGACATTGTCACAGTGGTACTGCTGTGTGCTCACTGTACTGTGCGATGACATACAGTCGTGTAGTGCTCATTCAGACCCCAGGCTGTCCGGATGCAAGAGAAAAAGCAATGGTGATGTGGAGGGGATGCTGTGTCAAAGGTGTGTAAGACTTACTTTGGTGGACTTAAGACTGACTTTGACTTATGAACGCTGTCCTTGAATAGAACAGAACTCTATCTGTAAGTCAGGGACTTACTGTCTGTGTAATATTGTTACTTGCAGACAAGTTTGCTGTGAGTTGAAATGAGCTGATACATGTAAACCACGTACAACAGTGTGGCTTAGTGTGTGCATGCATGTCAATATACATTTGGTTTTATTATTGTGGTTATTATTGGTAGTGATCTTTGAAAGAACTATAAGTGGAAGGTAGGGGAAGTCAGTTTTTGTAATTTGTATTGTTTCCTTGCAATAGTTTCCTAGCTGGCTGTTGCAATAGTGTTTGGAAACATACCAGCAGCTCTCTTTGTAGATGCAAGGGTGACCTAGCCAGGGCTAGTTTCACTGGTGCCTTTTTTTTGTGATGGAGTGTGTTGGCTACACTGCTCCAGCATCTTATTTCCTGTCCTGAGCTCTAGCAACTCAGTACCACTGGGTCAATGTAGTCATCATGTTTTAGCTGGCTTATTGTGAGGGTGACACTGTCACTGTGGCAAATAGTATTTCCAAATCACACGAGGTGGCAATACTCCTTTTTCCTTATCAGCATGGCATCCATTGGCCTTTAAACCTGGTCACCCATGGGATCTAGTGTCTCAGAGACTGCAGGCTTTGTGGAGAAGGGAAAGAGAGCCAGGAAGCACGGAAGGATGGCAGCAGGACAAGGAGGCATGCTGGATCCTCATGTAACGTCCAAGCTCTCTCCGGACTGCAGATGCCCCTGAACCCCGGCGACTGCATGGTGGACTTTGAGCTCAGAGGAAAGATTGCCCAACAACCTGATCAAGCAATGGGCAGGTGCTGAGAGCTCCAGGTTACTGTCCCTGTGCATCGTGCCTAGGGCTGCCACTGGGTGTCACTCTGACTCTCTGTTCCTTTATAGCATTTGCTGAAGTCTCTACCCACTAACTGCAGGTTCCCTCTCTTGCAGGCACATTGTCTCAAGATGTTTCACTGAGAACATGACTTATGTTGAGAATGCAATCATGCAGAAAGCTGACACATGACAATAGCCTGCCTGTCATGGAAGCCAGGAGAGTCCAGCCTCAGGACCTAGTGCTACAGTGACAGCACCTTGGAAATGAGCCCTTCATAGTGTGACACAGACCTTGCGATATAATAGGTAGAGAATATCGAGTTCAGCTATGGTGGCTATGAGGCTCTCAGGGCTTTTAAAGGTGACAGAAACTGCCTTTTTTTGCTCAATACTTATAAATACTTGATATATAGTCAGAGGTGGAGGCGCATACCTATAATTCCAACACTCAGGAAGCTGAGGCAGGAGCTCTGTGAGTTGGAAGCTAGCCTGGGCTACACAGTGTGACACCGTATCAAAAAATGTTTGATAGACAAATGTGTTTAAAATTTGTTTGTATGTCTCTGTGTGCGTGCATGAGGATGTGCGTGTGTGTGTGTGTGTGTGTGTGTGTGTGTAACACTGTCCTTGTCCATGTTCCCTTCCTTTCCCTCTACAGATGCTCTTTCTTCTGCAGTGCTGGTATCTTTCCAGTCCATGGTCTGATAACTCTTGTTAAGTGTGTGTGCTCAAAAGTAGTTAACAAAATTGCTTTGCATGTTTAAAAAATTTGCAAAAACAATTACCTAATAATATTGAGTTATGCTTTCTCTTTTTGTATCTGCTTTTGCTGATCAGAATTTTGCTCTCCACCTAATCATCATTTCTCGGGAGTTACTCTTTTTTTGGTACCGGGGACTGAACTCATGACCTCACCCTTGCTGGGCAGGCACTTATACCACTGAGCTAAACTCCCAGCCCGAGTTACTCTGTTTTTAAAAATTGTAATAAGAACATTTAATATGAACTCTATTCCTTTAACAGTTCGACATGTGGATTCTAACACCCTTTCATGTCCAGTGTTGATGTACTGGTTGATTCTCTCTGCTGGGTTTCTTCTCTATAGTCCAATTCTTCTGTGAATTATCTCTGTGGTTTGAACTACTCATCCGTGTATCGAACAAGGGTTTCTTGTGAATGCTGCACTGTGAAAGTTTCCTGACAGCCTACTTCTTGCCTGCTGTTTCTATTGTATTCTGAGAGAATCAACATCCAGGGCCACTTTTTGTCACTAGCTCCCTCGATGGGATTGCCATGTGCAGGATAGACCCAGCTGTTGTCCCTTCTCAAGGAGCTGGCCCGGATAGCTGATATTCCCACGCTTGCCTTAGACAGGTGCAGAACACCTGCTTTCTTTGGTTTAGAGAAGTGACAGGAAGAGTGTGCCACCTCAGCCAGGTGCTGCTTCTACAGACACCACCACCCGACTGCTTACTGCACGTATGCTCCTAGTATCTTCTGAAGGTCCAAGCCCCTCAAGGCCCACTGAGGATTTTTATATTTATTTATTTATTTATTTATTTATTTATTTATTTATTTATTATTTTTGGTACCGGGGATCAAACTCAAGACTGTGCTTGCAAGGCAGGCACTTATGCTGCTGAGCTAAATCCCCGGCCGATTTTTAATTATTATCTTAGTTACATTATTGGTGGTGGGATAAAATACTCAGCACTCAAGGTGAAAGAGGAAAGGTTTATTTCTGTTCACAGTTTGTAGTCTGTCTATGGCAGAGCAAACAGGAGACGGCAAGCAGCGAGCCTTCTGGACTTTTATCTGCTCCAGGTTACAAGCCTATTAGATGATGCTACTCACACTCAGGGTGGGCCTTTCCATTATTCATACCCAGATCTATACTAAACAAATCAGTGGAACAATTTAGTTACTATATTCCCTTAATCCATACCTTAGATCCAGCCACCACTGAAAAATTCCACCTATGAGTGCATGAGACTTTGGGGGGACATTTAGATACAAGCCATAATAGTAGCACTCAGTGGGTGTCAAGTGGCATCACATTGGGGTTTTAATTTGCATCTCTTTGATGGTTAATGATGTTGAATAACTTTTCACATGCTTATTGGCCATTTGTATATTGTATCAGTTCATTGTGTCAGTAACAGTACCAAAGACTAGGTCAGATATAAAGAAAATAGGTTATTTTGGCTCATGCTTCTGG
This sequence comes from Hydrochoerus hydrochaeris, assembly GCA_004027455.1. Lineage (NCBI taxonomy): Eukaryota > Metazoa > Chordata > Mammalia > Rodentia > Hydrochaeridae > Hydrochoerus > Hydrochoerus hydrochaeris. The sequence continues at coordinate 1,652 of PVLA01018073.1, read as the reverse complement.
TCAAGGTTGATGGACTGCAATAGTCACTAGCCTTTCTGGTAGCAGAGTCACCAGATGTAGGGCATCTCACGGCAAGAGACAGGCAGTGTGTGTGTGCAGACCCTGCTTTTATAGTCATCAGCTCCCAATGACAGAGGCTCCCAAAGACTTGACCTAAATATCACAGTTGTATTAATACTTGTTGCAATCAGGGCTAAACTTTAGCTTGAGTTTTGGGATATTAAAACTGTCTTTAAATCACAGCATATATGTTACTAGGAGAAACATCTATTCAGAGTCTTTTGTCCACTTTAAAATTGGTTTTATTTATAAGCGTTTAAAAATGCATTGTAGGTGCAAATCTCGTATCAAATGTAAGATGTGCAAATATTTTCTCTCTTTCTTTGGTTTGTCTTTTCATTTTCTAGACAGTGTTCTTTTATGAAGGACAAAATTTTTAATTTGTCCCATCTGTGCAGTTCTCCTTTTGTTGCTTGTGTTTGGGCATCATGTTGAAGAATACACTGACAAATAGGAGGTCATGAAGATTTACCCCTATGTTTCCTTCCAGGAATCTTAACTTTTATATTTAGGTCTTTGATTCCTTTTGAGTTAATGTACATACATGATACGAGGTAGAGGTGCAACTTCATTATTTTGCATATGACCATCAGGTTCTCCAGTACCATCTGTTGAAAGCTTATTATTTCCCCATTGAATCAATATGGGAAATCAATTGGCCATTGGCACATGCATTTATTTCCAGACTTACAATGCTTTTCCATTGATCTATCCTTTCTCATTACCAAATTCAGATTGTGAGTTCTTCAGTTTTCTCCTTTATTTTCAAAAACCTATTCTGGGTTAAGACTCCATATGAATTTTAATATCAGCTTGTAGATTTCTGAAGAAACACAAAACAAAAACAAACAAACGAACAAAAAATAGGTGATGCTGGGATTCTGATGGGAGTTGTGTGGAAACCATAGATGAACTTGAGGAGCATTGATAGCTTAAATGTTGTCTTCTAATATGCAAACACGAGCTGTCACTCCATTTATCTAAATCCTTCATTCAACAATGTTTTACCATTTTCAGAGCATAAAATTCATACTCCTGTTAAATTTATTTTTAAACATTCTATGCTTTTTGTTGCTACTGTAATTCGAGTTGTTGGTTTCAGATTGTTCATTGTTAGTGTATAAAATGATGTGGGGCTCATCCGTGCAAGAGACAGGAAGTGCATGTGCAGACCTGTGTTTACTCTTTCTCCTTTTATAAATTCACCAGAACCCTGTGATAGATTCTCTCCTAATTGCCTAACTACACATTTTTATGTGTGTGTTATTCTATCTTGCAACTGTGCAGAACTTTTAAATTTTAATCCTTTTTTATCTGAGTCCTTAGGATTTTCACATCCATATTATGCCACCTGAGATTACAGGAAATCTTCCCCCTTTCTAACCTGAAGGACGTGCTCTCTCCCCGCGCCGTCCCCTCCGTCTGGCTGAGTCCCGGCCTTGAAGGCGAGCGCACCCCCGGCGCAGGTGAGGGCGGCCCGCAGCGAGGCGGGCGGGACGCGGCCCCCGGGCTCCCCGCTCCGGGCCCCGAACCCCGGCCGGCAGCGGCCGCAGCGCCTGCTCGCGCGCACCCCGCGTCCTGCAGCCCGGCGG
>PVLA01018072.1:0-15505 GCA_004027455.1 Hydrochoerus hydrochaeris | reverse complement strand
CATGAGATTAGTTGGCTCAAAGGTGGGAAAAATGGGAATTCGCAAAGTGGGCATAGGGTGATCTAGACCTAATCCCTAAGGATTATACTTAAGGGTGTGCTTGCATTTGTCTGGAGATCTGGCCCTCAGCAAGAGGTGTGTGTCTCCTCCAAGGTCATCAGACATCTGGTCCTCTGTGCCTGCTTCTTCGAGGGCCTTGCCCTATCTGACTGCCCATTATATTTCTAACTGGCTCAGCTACTTGTAACCATGTGCGATATTGCTGTGGGGTTCAGGCCCTTGGTTAAATATTCTATGTCTTTAGCGTTGTGGATAGATTTCCTGCGTTTTCTTGTGCTAACCCTGGGTGACCATCATAAAAATAATATTATAAACTCCATGCCCTGATTCTAATTGCTCTCTGCACAACCCCTGACTACAAAAGCAACTATATCATTTAATAACACATAATAGGAACCAAGTAAATATTCTTATTAGTTATATTTTTTTATTGCATAATGTATAATTTAGTACCACCGCTCATTTTCGCAGCTTGCTATTTTTTTTTTTTGAGACCGGGTTTTGCCAATGTAATTTAGGGTGGTCTTGAACTCATGATGTAGCCCAGGGTGGCCTCGAACTCTCAGTGATCCCCTGCCTCAAACTCCTGCTTGCTGGGATCACAAGTATATGCCACTCTTCCAGTCTGTAACATATTTTTTAAAACTTGAAAATAACAATATTTTTCTGTCAGCTTTATTTACTTTTATATGCTTCCTAAGGAGAATTTTATGTATTTTTTATCAGAGCCAAATAAATAAAGGTTTGAAAACACTGAAGCTGGTCCAATTTAAGTTTCGTATGCCAAGATGATATGACTGAAATAATTTAGCAGTATAAACTAGAACACAGGGAAGCTAAATTGAAGGCTTCTGTTTTAACATTAGAGTTGTGTATGGATAACTTCCACGCCCTTGGTTTGTATCAGATTCCTGTAGACCTCTCTACAAAACTAAAGACATTTGTAGCTACCATAGTTGCAATTAGCCATAAACCGTTGACATCTACTGTTGGTTGTGGATACTTAAAATTCCAACTAAACAGCCTCCTGCATTGGGTTGGCTCAATGTACAAATAAAGTAGATGATCTGGGACTGATAAAGACTTACCAATACTTCTGTTTGGATTTGTTTAAAGTGTAGTAGGACCAGGGAAAATTCTACATAGAAGAGAATTTTTCCCTGTCCACTTCTCCTGGCTAAAGAAGAGAAAGGCCATGACTTTGAAGATGTATACAACGTTACTGAATTTTCTGTGCCTTTTCCTTCTTCAGAATATACAAGATATTTCCAATTTTTAAAAGATTGTAGGAGCCCAGTAGTATCTGTCATTCAGGTAATGATTCAGGAAATCTTGTTTTGTTTTTATTTTAATGAAAATGATTGAAATGATACTGGATTAAAATTTCAATTTGACGTTTGTATGGTTAAGATGAAATTAATCAGAATAAGCTTTGGCCTTGTTTTGTTATTTGTCAATCTTATTTTAACCTCAGTTAAAGGACTGTGTTTCTGTTTGTCAGAATGTAGCACTCTGGATTTCTTTACCACCTGAAGCATTTCTCACCAATATCTATTCATATGTTAATTCCCATTTGAAAATGACAACTTCCATGTATGTACTTTACTTGCTCAGATTTTATAGCTACATTAACAAAGAGAAGACTAAATGTCATATAGCTGTGAGAATTCTCACCAATGACCTAAGAATTCATAGCATGGTATAGAAAAAGGTGAATCTTTTTGAAAAACTGAATATATTGGCATATAGTAAAAGATAGGTCAATCACTTAAAGAATAAGATGAAGTTTCAGGAAAATATCTTATTTAATGCATAACAAGATATTAATCACATTCACATGGATTTTCATTAAATTACTTCTAAAGAAGATACAACTATGAAGTTGAATAATTTGAGAATGTGTAGTCAGTGACAGAAAGTTCTTTTCTGGGCTATAAAGCAGATGTAACTGTAGCAGGCCACTCCACAAGGCTGACCCTCCAGCAATTATTGGGAAATACAGTCTGATAGCTGTTCAAATTCAAGTTTTGAAATTATATTTTGAAACTATAGGTGACATTTTAAGGAAATGTTGCTGGTAAGGCTTTGTTTCTCTCAGAGCATAACCACATTTGTTTTGACTCTGTAATTAGTATTCTACGAGGTTATATTTGTAATATTTTTTTTTGTTTGTTTGAGCTGGACCAGATGGTGGCATCATTTTCTTTCAAATTGTAGCTTTGAACTTTATTATCTAAATATTTTGGTTATTTATGTCACAGTAGATTCTGAATGGTGTTCTTAAGCCAAATCTCAGCATCCACAAATTTACCAACTGTCTAGCCTGCTTTAAGGCATGGTACCAAGCCATAGAGCTAAAAAGATAAATATCCCTTGAGTTTGGGCAGGAAAAGCTTCCATACAAGTAATAAATTTGTAGTATCACATGCCTGTCTAAAAATTTGTAAAAACTAGAAAATGTCAAACTGAAGTGACTGTCTTCATCTATTTCTAGCAAGGAAGTTAGTTAAAACATAAAAGGGACGATGACAGCTTAGTTGAGGCCTGAGAAATGGCTGTTACCTATGGAAGGAAAAGGGAATCAACAGACTGAAACATCTTTACAAAGCCCTGAGTGGAAACCGCCAGGTATGATTGAAACTGTAGTCAGTATTTAAATTTTAAAATGATACCAGAAGATACTGTGCCATAACACCCTCCAAGCACTCTCCTGCCTCTGAACACCCTACTTCATCATTCTCACCACTTTGTGAACCAGTATTGGAAGTCAGCTTTTGGGAGTGACATTAGTCGCTCTGTCATGGAAGTCTTGATGGTCTACATCTACTCAGAATGTCTCTCTTTCGTGATAATTTTGACCATGAGGTGGAGCCGGAAGTCAGATGGAGGGTGCCTCACCCAGTGATTGAAGAAGATGAAGAGGAAGCGTAATGAGGATTTTTTTCAGCCTGCCTTTGTCTTGGGGGGCACTCGGTAGCAGCATGGACCATGCTTTTCATCACTCCACTTACAGATGCTCCCAGAAAGGACTCTAGAGCTGCTTTAGAAAGCTGTAATAATGATGCATGTCTTCGAAATGAGGGGGAGTCTTTTACTGTAACCCATTCTTTTAAAATGAAAAATTAACCATCTATCTTAAACAACCTTTTCACAAGGCTGGTTGATGTGTTTAGATAGAGAAAAGTACTATGGAAAATGTTTGTGACATCAAGTTAACAACCAAAGAAGTGGTCAAAGGACACATATGTCAGGGGTAAGGAAAAAACAGTTTTTGGGGAAATACAAAGATTAGTGGTAAGAGTGGGGAGCTACTTCTGCACTGAATTTTGGTTTAGGGTCCAGAGATAGAGCAGAACCAGTTGCCAGTGCTGTAAGTCAAGGGCTGTAAGACAGTGAAGTTGTGTGATTCAGGTGTCACTGTGCTTCATGGTCTGATCAAGAGGTGAGGTTCAGTAGTACCCTGCTGGGTAGAACTTCAGCTACAGCCCAAATCTCCCAAATAGGCATCTGTAGTTGCTGGAATAAAAAGTGTAAAGAAGGACCATGATGTGGGAGCATACTGTGTTCCAGATCTTGCGCTGGAATTTGAGCATCATATAACACCCGATTCTTCCATGGAGACCTGCAGGATACAACCTTTAAGGAACTTGTCTTGTAAGGATGAGTTAATTATTGCTTTTGTGAATGTTAATGTGTTTGGAATATATCGTGGTATAAAATAATCTGAATATTTTTGTTATATTTTCCTAAGTGTACCCATTTACTTCGTGGTAAAACTGGTATTTAAAACCAGTTCTGCTTGACCTTTGAGCAGACATCATTAAACATTATTCTATAATGACCTTTGTGTCATTCAAGATATATTTTTTCATTTAATATTGATGACAGAATTATTGTATTAAATGTGCAACTAGTGATTTAAAGAAAACATTATCTTAGAGGAGGTCAGAGATTCAAGATAGTTCTGCATTGTCTTGCTCTGTCTTACTCCTGTTAGTGAAAACCACTTGTGTTTGTCACTTGTCTTCTGATTTATTCAGTAGCCTACTTCAACCTGCCCAACTGCACCTGTACCCAGTTTTTTCTTGTCATGGTAATCATTTCTGCTTTACTGAAGAAGTTATCCTAAAATACACATCTGATCTTGAAATTATTAATGCTAAACCACTAATGATGTTCCATTCCCTTGGAGAAAGAGAGGAGTGAATATTTGGTAAGTAAATAACATGTGGAAGATAAACAAATGAATTTTGAATGGATTAATTTAAATTTACTGCCTCATTTAGCTGAAAGTTGTATAGAAGAACAAATATAGTCAGCAGGAAGGCACGAGATAGAATAGCTGTAAGTAATATACATATGAATAAGAACTATGTATTTTGTATGATATATAAATGCTACATATGTAGATAACTTCAGAAAAAAACCAAACCACTACCAACGAACCCTAAGATTATTCAAAAGTTTAAATTAACTCTGGAAAACTGGGTGAGCCCTAGCTCACAATCATTTCCACCATTTTGGGTTTTATTATATTTTATCTTTTTTCTCATATTTTGCATCATAGCTCATTGCTTCTCACTCTTGTGTATTTATTTTTCTCTACTGTCAAGTGGACAGTTCTCTCTCAAGTTAAATATATTTGTCCTTTGTAAAAAATATGACGATGGATAGATGCTAAGAGGTGGTTCTGGTTGTGGCCATGGTTCTGGAGCAGTCTCTCTCTGGTCTTCAGATGGGAGACAGTCCATGGCTTAGACTAGCCTGGAAGAGAAGCATGGTGGAATTTCAGGATCTACACAGCACCACCTCCTAGGACCCCATACGCAAACCCTCTTGCATATTTTCACGGGGTGCAAATGGAACATAAGGACGCAGATGCCCAAAGGAGCTAGCTCACTGTCGTGTCTTTGCATGACAGCCTGCCCTGGGTTCCCCGCTACGGAATTTTATCTTTGCTTCTCCTTTTCCTCTGTTCAGTCCAAGTTCGACCTGCAGATCTAGTTGCTCATTACTGTGTCACCATTCTCTTTTCAAATGTACTTTGTTGCTGTTTTGGGCTTGTTTTATATCAGTTCCTTGCTCAAGATGAGAAGGACATGGGACACATCTATTTGGAAGTCATTTCTAGAAGGAACTTCCTGCTAATGGCTTTACCATCACATTGGTATAAAAGTAAAGGATTCCACTAACTTTTTCAATATTTACTACAACCAGTAAATATATTTACCCTCTATTCTTTCCTTAGCTTTGTAAGGACATTCAAATTTGGTTCAGTTAGAGAGTAATTGTGGTTGAAGGAGATGTATTGAGGTGTCAGTTGACAAGGGATATAATTGTGCTAATCAACAAGGAAAGCCTAGTGGTCCCTTCCTGGAAGGCACTGATCCTGTGTTTTGTTTGTTTCTACCATGAACTAAGTGTCTTTATTTTGCCTTGTCCTTTAGCAAAGTGTCAAAACATGGGCAAAATTGAGACAATATTTTTTGGTTAGCATAAAAAATATACGGCCTCTAATTCAATTGCCAGTGTAGTGTTATTCTCAACCAGAAATATTCTGAGTCTGGCTTTTACTGTCTGTGTTCCTATCAGAATTCTGATCAATAGAGTTCCAAGCATAGTCACCCACTGGGCTCTACCTATAACAAATCTAAGGCTTTGCCTGTTCTCACTGGCAAACTTTTTTATAATCCTTCAGCAAAACCGTCCCCAAAACTTCTGAACTATACGACTGAGTATAATCACAGCAATGAACCCCCTTTGAACGCCAAATTTATTTTTTTCACAATCACTAGGACAAAACACTTGACTTTAAAGGAGAAGCCATTTAAATTGGCTCACGGTTTCATGGAATACAGTCTGAGGTCAGAGGACTTCAAGGCAGAAACACCGTAGAAGATGGTTTGGCAGAGCAAAGCTGTCATGGTAGATGGGAAACCAGGAAGAGGAACAATATTAATTAGGCAGGGGCAGTGACAAGACTCGACACCCACATTTACACTCCTGTGACTCACCTAGGACAGTTCTGAACTAATATTATGAAGGACACTCGAGCCACGTAACTTGACACGTTTCACCTTTGCTCTAAGATAGGTTTGTGGGACTTGAGAATACACATCATCATGGATACTGTTGTTTCCAATTTCCTATTGACTTTCAGTTCTAAGTAGCTCCCAAATTAATCCACTGCCTGTGTATCTAGTAGGAATCTCTGATTCTAATCTGCTTCTTTTTCTGTCTGTTTTGCTGTAACAGTCTTTTAAACTTCTATATTCTATCTCTGGGCACAACCACAGTGACCATGATGAAACACAAATTGACTAGTATTCTCTGATTCTGCTCATCTTCATCTATCCAATCATTTTTTTTTTTTGGGAAAACTACATTTCTTTTAAAGCATTCATATTTAAGACACATAGGGTAAATGTGGTTCTGAAAAATGACAGACTTGGTTCCTTAGACCAGTGATGTTTCTGCATCAGGTGATTATTAGCAAAATTTTGTATGACTTTATTCTGCTATACCTGAGGGTTGTGTAAATGCCAACAGGACATTGCTTAGGGAAGGTGCAGGGCAGCGTTCACCCACCTCCTGGGCCTATCACACACAGTCAGTCAAATCAAAACTTGTGGGTTCAGACATTCCATATGCTTATGTGACTTGGTAAATAGAAACGGGATTGCCAGGAATCATATTTCAACCTAGCTACACATACATAGGTTTATTTGCAGCTCCATTTTCAACATAAATATACCACCTATAAATTTTCAAATGGAGTGTTTAGGGTCGTGTAGGCTCGAAGAGCAATTTGATTGTGTTTATGTGCTAGACTTTTATGGTATTTTCCCAGAGAAAAAATATTTCTTGCTTCACAATCATTCTTTATTTATGACACCCCTTTCTGGCAACATGTATATTTATGAATAACTATTTTCAAGGATAAGGCACACAAAGAGTAAAATTAGATAAAGAAAAACCTTCCAAACACACTAGGAATCACGAGCTCTTACATCAAATCGGCATCACTGCATTAGTTTCACAAAAGCAAGGTCAAACATTGCACTAGTTTTATGTTTGTATCGCCCTACTTTAATGTAATAGTGCAGTATTTTTAAGAAGAAGTTCGGTTACTTTTATAGAGTAACTCAGTGATCACGAGAGGAGTTGGCCTCTGCAGAGACGGATCTCACAGAACTCTCGATAGTGCCAACCTAGAACACTAAAACCATAGCTGACAATAGGGTATCCCCACTCCTGGGTGGGGGGGGCTACATTGGCAGAAACTTATTCTAAAGTTTCTGAAACTTCCAAAGAAGACCCATTTCTGGATCTAATTGTTACGCTGAAGAATAAGGGTCTCAGATTGAAACAAGTGGTAAAGGCTCAAACATCTGGAAAGCAAGAATGTATAGATGTCATAAAGCTTTCTTCATCTTATACTTGTCTCTCTTCCACAGACTATTAAAATAATGGAAGCTCCTATTATAGAGAGATGAGAAGGCTGTACTGGAACATCAAATGAAAAATTAATAAAAGTTATTAATATGGAAATGACAGTGTCCTGTGTAAAAATGGATTCGGTGGAAGAATTTGCACGTTTAGAGTCTTTGGAATTTGAGAATGTATTCATAGTCACCGTGTTCCATAGTCACTTGTGTATGTCTTCTTCTAATGACTTATACAAGTGTGACTACAGAATTATCGAACCACCTTCTATGTTAAACTGTGCACAAAAAGGAGTGATCTTGCCATATTCATGCTGTCTGTTATACTGAACCTCTATGATGAATTTAGTCCTATTCTTTACTGGATTATGGAAGAAAGAAGAAATAGTAGGTGATAGTAATTCATCTTATGGGTGGATTTATAGGAACATTTTAATTCAAAAGTGAAAATTTTCAAAACAAAAATTTGCCCCATTTGGTGGCAAATCGCACACAAGGAGAAAGATTTGGGGCTTCAGCAAGTCTGGATGCTCCAGTTATGAACCCAGATTGGGGTTATAAGGTATAGGAAAGATGGAATGAACGAAATTTCTGTGTAGCAGTTGATAATTTTAGAAATGAATTTAAAGTTCCTCCATTTCAATATATCATTCTAAGTTTCCTGGAATTTTCCGAAGGAAAAAAAATCAATGTGATGAAACAACTGATAAACAATTTACCAGTTGGAAAGGGAAGATGCAGTAGTTCTAGTTCCAGAGATGATAGTATATGAAATTCCATTTGAACCTTCAAAGAAACCTTATCTTGCCATATGTTCACTGTCTCTGTAAGTCACATGCAGCCCAAGACAATTCCTCTTCACCTGATGTGCCCCAGGGAAGCTGCGACACTGAATAACCCTGTTTAAAGGGAAAGACAGAACTGTTTTAAAACATTGGAATAGGCCTCCATTTCCTGGGACTTAATCATTCATTGGCCTTTTTACAAATATGTAAGTAGTCAAAACACTTGAGGATTTAATATCCAGATTCCATAGTGTAGAGAGATACAAAGTCAGTACTCAAAGGTCAGTAGCATTCCTGTACACAAGCAACCCCTCACACAGGGAGAAATTAGGGGAAGCATGCCCTTCATGATAATCTCCAAAGGATGAAATGCATAGGAATCAATCAAACAAAGAAAGTAAAAGATCTTTACAGTGAAAATTACAGTACCTTACAAAAAGAGATTGAAGAGGATCTCAGAAAATGGAAAGATATCCCTTGTTTGTGCATAGAAAGAACATAGTGAAAATGGCCATATTGCCAAACCTGCTATACAAACTTAATGCAATCTCAGATAACGTACCATTAAATAGCTCACAGTTCTAGAGAAAACACTCCTAAAACTCATTTGGAACCAGAAAAGTCCTAGAATAGAAAATTCTGGGCAATTCTGGGCAATAAAAACAAGTCGGAGGTATTACAGTCTCAGACTTGAAATTATACTACAAAACTACTGTGATAAAATCAACGTGGTACTGGCAAAAAAAAAGTGTGAATCAGATCAGTGGAACAGAATAGAAGATGAAGACACATCTCCAAACACACTCAGCCACCTTATTTTTGACAAAGGTGCCCAAATACCTTCACTGGAAGAAAGTCTCTTTTATAAATAATGCTGGAAAGACTGTCTCTATACATGCCAAAGAGTAAAACTAGAACCCTGTTTGTCACCATGCACTAAACTGAATTCAAAATGGATCAAAGATCTAAACATTGAAACAGAAATACTAAATCTACTGGAAGACAAAGTAGCTAAAATCTCTAAAACATAGGAGTAGGCAGAGAATTCATGAACAAAACCCAAATTGCCTGGGAAACACTTCAAAGATCAGTAACTGGGGTTTCATCTTAGTAAAAAGTTCTTTAACATCAAAAGAAATCACCAAGAGAGTGAAAAGGAAGCCCACAGAGTAGGGAAAAAAATTAAGCAACTGTCCCTCAGACAAAGGACTTGTATCTGGACATAAAGAACTGAAAAAAATAAATGAAATTCAAAGATTCAATCCAAAAGTGGGCACTTGCAATGAATACACACTTCTCAGATGAAGAAATACTAATGGCAAATAAATATATGAAAAAGTGCTCAACATCATTGGTTATTTGAGAAATGCAAATTAAAACTGCACTGAGATTCCACCTCTCCCCAGCAAGATTGGCTACCATCACAAAATCTGTTGATAACAACTGTCGGTGGGGCTGTGGGAATAGGATCTCTTCTCCACTGTTGGCGGATGTTTAGACCGGTGCAACCACTGTGGAAATCTGTGTGCAGACTCCTCAAAAACTAGGATTAGAGGTCTGATTCAACACAGATACTCCTTTTCTGAGCGTTTTCCTTGAAGAATTCAAAGCATCATACAACAGCGATATATGTGCACCCATGTTGACAGCAGCATAGTTTGTGATAGCTAAATCTTGGAAACAATCCAGGTGCCCATCAACCGAGGAATTGATTTAAAAAAATGTTTTTTTGTGTGTGTGTGTGTAATGGAGTATTACCCATCCATAAAGAAGAATAAATTTGGAAACTTTTATAGGCAAATGGGTACAACTCGAAACCAGACTCATGAGTGAAATTAATCACACCCATATGTGTGAAAATCATGTCTCACTAGTGTGAGAAATCAAACGTGTTAATGGAATCTGAAATGTCCAATAGATATTGTGAATTGGTCGGAAACTGTTCAAAAGAAAAGGCAAACTTTGATGGACCAAAGGGAAAGGCAGGATGGAAAAAAACCAAAAAATTACACAAGATAGTAAAGATAATTATACAGCTATTTTATATTTGTTCCTTAAGAAGAATGTTTTGTGCTAATACTGTTTAGATGATATATCAAGCCTATGTCCTGCACTCTGAGTAACTACTAGGAAGACAATGATATCCAATGGATTGATAATTGTAACTGTCATACTAACCTGTTTTGAAACTGAGTTTCATTATTTGTTTATCTTCTAAAAAAAGATTTCTAGGCAATATTTAGTGTGCAGTTGATTTCTATATGCATATACTTTTTACTGGTTACATAATAATTTTTTACTCCTTGTCTGATTCAGTGTTCATATTCTCCCAGTGTATTCCAGGAACGCAATTTGTTTCCATTTCCTTGAACAGACCTTACTATCTTCAATCACAGGGGATTAGCACACGTTTTTCACATTTCCATTGAATAGATATTTAACTACTTTAAACTTTATAACTTCCTCCATTTTTTCCTCTCAATTTTGTAGTAAGAAAATAACATTTAAACTTTGATGTCTTTCATATATATGACATTCTTTCACATACGTAAAGATTCTATGTTTATTTTCCTGAACATGTTGAAAAACCATTATTTATTTTCCTAAATATGTTATGGTATGTACATCTGCCAACTTCCAGGAGGACTCTAATCATTATGCATTACTAACCTGCACCAATAAAATAAAAATTTAATAAATAAAATGATTGTAGATCAACCAACAGCACAAAATTCAGCAATTTTACTTCTTAACCTTTTAAAAAATGATACAAGTGGAAAGTGAATGATCTGAGGAGAATGAACCTCAAGACTTTAACGTAGGTACAATCGGGCTTATGTCCAATTTTGTAAGATTTGGATATTGTTTTTCTAATAAGAAGAACTCAGAAAATATTTAAACAGTCTGTTCTAGTAAAACGTGATGGATATAGAAAATACTGAGGGTGAGCAATACGTGTGGGGAGGTAAGAGGACTTCTCAGAGCTGCACTGGCCCTGAGGAAAGGAAAGTGAGGGGAGGTTCTGGAAAAGGGTTCTGCAGAGGGCACAGGCAGCCAGGGAACAGCCAAGCAACAGAGGGGTGTGGATGACTCAGTGATGGACACAATGGCCAGAGGCTCAACCAACAAAGGTTTCTCATTAGACTGGTGGGGTTATATTGTCCAGAAAGAAGAAAACGTAACCAGTACGCCACCAAGCATCCATTCATACTCCTCTAGTTTTAGAAAATTTCCAATAAATGGTGCTTGCAAAGTATACATGCTGCATCACCAAGTTCCTTTAGGCTGACTCCTAAGTCAAACTTTGTAACTCCTAGGTTGACCTTAACTTGGATGAGATGCAAGCATTTTTGTGTATAACAAAGAGATCCACCTGGGTCCCCTCCAAAGTTCAATATCTGGGGACTTTCTTGCTTTCATTTTACAGTAAATGCTACTTTTGCTCAGTCCCCCTAGGCTCCTCTACCATCTCATTCTTTCTGGGTTGAGAAAGGAAGGCACCAGCTTAACCAGCTTAACACCCTAGAGCTTAACCTTTAGATGGATTCTGGTATTGAAGGGAGAAGGATTTTAGTAGTCTAGTTTAATTCAATACACCTGTTTAGAACCTATTTTATGAGATATGGTAGATCAAGAAACTGAGCTTTGAATAGTTTACAGTAGTTTCCCATGGCAACGCATGAGAATTCCATATTCCATGTGCCGGAATCCAATATTCGTGCCCACAAAAGGCTATTTTCGTGCTTTTATACATTAATTGAGATAAATTAAAATGAGAACATACTTGATGATTAAAAGTACTATAACAATTTTTCTCACAATATGCTTTCAAATGTTAAAACAAAGATCAAATGTATATCTTCCACATTTTAAAACAATATTAGATAATCATAGATTCAAGCTATAAGATTTATTGTTTTAACAAATAGTAGTACATTTTTATGACCGTACTTAAAAAAGTCTCATGTAACTTTTTCCTCTATAAAAGGTGAGCACCATTTGTTACATAATGAGGAATGACGGCTATATGTATTTCAGAGGTTCGTTCTTGCCAAGTGTACTTTATTTTTTTTTCTTTGTACCATGAATCAAACTCACTACCCCACACTTGGTAGGCAGGTGTTGCACTGTCGAGCTATAGCTCCTGCCCATTTTCTCTATTGAATGTAGAGGATACCTTTGAAGAATTGATTTAAGGAGCAAAGATATTATTTATGAGAGAAAAATTTTATAACATGATCCTTACGGAGTAAAATTTGTGTAAATATTCATGGATGCATGAAAGACTTAAAATGCACAACACAATTCTGTCTAGGCAAAGTTCTTTGAAGGTGTCAGATTAACATCTTTGGGATAAAAATCTCTCAAAAGATGTCAATGTGATTAAGCGAAAAAGCCATTTAGTTTCTATTTTTTGTTTTGTTCAAAAATATGGCAACATTTCTGGAAATGTACCAATCTAATACTGAAAGACAAGGAAATTCTTTTCTACACTCAGTATCTTTATCATCAGATATCTGAACTTTTTTGCTAAGTCAATCTTGTGGACACAATGGTATCCTAAAGCTTAATTTATTTGTAACGCTCACTGTCTGGAGTTGGCATGGATTAGCCCACCTGAATTTAAGAGTTCAGTCTCACAAAACTTTCCCTTCTCCAGATGCCATTCACAAACACACATTCTCACCAGTGCTTTTAATAAGCAGGCTAGAAATTGTGATCTCCACAGAGGTAGGATTGAAGAAACAAAAGAGAGGTAGACAAGGAGACAAGGATACTGTAACTAAAAATTGTACTTGGTAAGAAGTTTTCAACTTTTATCCCTATGCCAGCACTCCTTGGCTAGATTTATTTATACATCTTGCCAACCACACACATCATTACAAGCCATAAATCGTCTCAGTTCAAAAAGTAAGGAATTGGAGCCTGGCCAGGAGGTAAGGGTCCCCAAATCAACGATCTTCCCGGATTTATACATATTCCCTGTCAGACTATCACTACAAGCACATGAAATGGCCCAATTAACAAAGTAAAGAGCAAGTTGAGTGAATCCAGAGAATGTTTAAACTATCCAAATATACACATATATATGTGAATAAAAAAGAATCAATCCTAAGACCTATATTAGCATATTATAAAGATTTTAAAAGTTCTGTGTCAAAAATTCAGGACAGAGATTTCAAATGTACATATGGATATATCTATAATCGTATTTCACAAATATTTAGAATTTTCTCTACTACTCAGTATCTTAATGAAAAGCAAGAAAAAATTTAGATATGCCAGAAAAATTGGTAAAATGAAATTCAAAATCGCTTAGATTTTTGTCCTTTTAGTTTGTTTGCTTTGTGATAAATTTATATGACTTTTAACATTGCTGACATTATCCTTTCAAATAGTTGATCAATAACCAATTTTCTGTTTGAAACAAAAGGTTAATGTATGAAAATCTGATGTGAAATGGAGTAAAATATAATTCTCATTACAGGGTTATCTAAATATATTACCTTTAAGAGTGCAATTGAGTTTCACTGATAATCATTTCCCGAAACTGAAAATTACTGAAAACCTCTGAAACAGCTCGTAACACAGCACTATTGCTACTTTGTATTTTTTCCCTGTCTCTCTGAAGGACTCAGTTTGGGGCTAAGAACTGGGCTGACTGTACCTGTAGAGAAAGTTAGTAAATATTAGTAAATATTTTTTTAAATGATCATCTGTAATGATACCTTTAGATCCTAGATGATGAAATGGCATCCCAAGGTGTTACATGATTGGCTTAAGAACCAAAGTCACTCAGTCTTCTACGTGATGAGTTATCTAATGATGAATGGTTCTAGTGTGTTCTAATGAATACAGAGTTATTGTTCTATCACTGATGTGCAGATGAGACTAATAACTACATATTTAACTCTCAGTTATCAAAAAAGCTCATACTGATCATTGATTTTTCCAAAAAGAATTGATTAAATTATGTTATGAGCTTTTCTGTCTGTTTGGTAACATTACTAGGGTCACAGTTGATGCACACTGTTAAACTACATTGAGAATGCATCTTGTGATTATAAAGTTTGAACATCTTTTTTTGAAAATGTAAACATACTATTTTAACATATATGTATTGGTGCTAATACAAGGGAGATTCAATTAGTAAGTGAAATGAATTGTCTTATATTACATGATTGATTTAGGAAACTGTGACATGTTTATGTAATTTTTATGTAATAATAAATTTCAGAGTTTACAATTACATTCCATTTGAACAACTCAAGGAACACAATACGTAATAATGTTTATTATTATTTATTATAGTACATACCCTGAATTAAGCCAAATTTAAAATAATAAAGTAAATTGAAAGGTAGTATTAGGAACACAATATGAAGCTTATATGAGGATTACAGTCATTGTTTTACACGTAATTTAATCTCTGCAAATACATAAGTACTACTCCTTTTTAATTGTAAAAGGAACAATTAAGACATAAAGGTAAAATTAAGATTTCTCAAAGGTCAATATTGCAAAACACAAGCTATATGATAATCATAGACTTTATATTATGCAGACTGGAAGATACACATTCTATCTCTGTGAATGTTTTAAATTGTCTTCAGATAAGGATTTTTTAAATCTTGCTTGAGTAAAAAACAGATTTTATTGATCAAAAGGAAGATTTTTTTATTGAAAATTATGGAAGTGTGGAGAAAATGTTGAGAGGGATATCACATGGAAAATTACAGAAGATAATAGAGGTATAAAACCTGAAAGGCTTTGTAAAAGGTTGTAAAACATTAAATTACTGTCTAGCTACGGGTTTTACTAAGATTTGTCCAACTTTTTAAATTATTTTTAATTGACACATATTAATTATTCAGTTATATTATACAATATGACATTTTGATACAAGTATATTGATAAAATCAGAGTTGATAGGGTATTTATCATCTCAGATATGCATTATGTATTTGCCCTGGGAATATTCAGAAGTCTTTTTCCTGGGCACTTGGAAATGTACAGTAAATTATTGTTAACAATACTCAATTTATATACTATGGAATAATGGTTTGTATTGCATTTATCAGTTCTGCACTTGAGCAGTCACCTTTTTATACTTCCTTCTACCAGCCTGTGCCCCCCTCTGCAACCACTGTTTGCTTACCCTCCCTCTCCCTCCCTTTCTCCCTCCCTCCCTCCCTCATCCCTCCTCCCTCCCTC
>PVLA01018071.1:0-15510 GCA_004027455.1 Hydrochoerus hydrochaeris | reverse complement strand
AGGGCACGGAGGGAGTCACCACAAAGAAGGCTGTGGCAGCTCTCTGCAGACAAAGGGCAGGTTCTGCCTGACATAGGCTCTGATGGGGGACGGGCTCTGGATACTGATGTGAGCTGATTTATTTTTGTGAGCGTACAGGGGATTGGGTAAATCTTTATATACATGAGCTTTGACGAAGACTTTTGGGAGAAAGAAGCCAGGGGCTTCTGGGAAGAAGGAGTTATACATTATCATGGCACAGTTTTGAACCGCCACCATGATGATTGTGCTGTCTCTCAGATGGGGGAATCTATCAGTAATCTGTGGGAAAGACAAAGTAGGTAACGTAGTTGAGGCCTAGAAAATGACTTTCTGAACAGATCTTCAGATACAGAAGAATAATGATCAAGATTCAACAAAGACTATATAGTAAAAGAAATTCATTAAAAAAGTGTAGAGCTTCCATAAGACCATAAAAACAGCCCCAAATAAAGCAGAAGACCTGAACCAGAGCATGCTGCGCCACCACCCTCCAGAGATCTGAGGCTGCCAGGCCGGCCTGGCTGTTAATCTTCAGCTCATGACAAGGAGGCCTTTGGCTCAACTCACATGGGACTCTGCTTTGATACTAGATAAACACAAGTGATCCAAGGAACAGGGTGAAGAGAGTCCCAGAGGATATGTGCATGTATCAAGTGCTGAAGGGATGGGACCCCATGTTTGACACACTGACACTCACCATAAAAGTTCTAATAATGAAAGCTGCTGAGTGCAGTCTCATCACACCAGGTGCTTGAAACAGCCTCCATATACACTAGGACATGATGCTAAGATGCTGTTCTGGGTCTTTATTGGCAGAGAGATGCCTCCCTCTCCCAGAGAGTTGTCAACTGAAGAGGACCTCAAGCCCTCACTCCTCCTATAAACAAGGCTTCCCACCACACTCACTCAGCATAACATTTTCAACAACAAACCTGTGTGCCTTCTGTGCCTCAGGGAGTAGAGGGCGTGGTCACTGTACTTTACTATGGATCCCTGGACTCCTTTTAACTTGTTTCTGTTGGAAAATGCCTGAGGAATATTTGAATATGAAGATTTTTGGGATGAGTATGGAAGAGGAATGGCCATGGGCTGATATACATACTTACATTTCACTTCAATCCAAAATGTGGTAAGAACCCACAAAAGAAATCATGAAATCCTCTTTGGGAATCAGTATTTGTTGGCAAGGATTTAAAGGTTAAACAATGTAAAGAGCAAAATAAAATCTCCATTTCGAACCAGCAGTTGACTCCATACAGAATTCTGAGTGAGATCCATGGAGCAGGTGAAGGGAGGATGGAGGTGGGGATCAGGAGAGATGATCAAGATGAAATATCTGTGGGTCACATCCCCAAGCTGAACGCAATATTCACACACCCAAAATATGCATTAACAATGCTAAAAACTTAAAAAAAAAAAAAAAAAAAAGAATGCTGCTGAATGGAGGTAATGTCCCCAGTGGTGTAAAATGGCCTCCCTGTGTTGTGGAGCAAAGATCAAAAGCTTTGTGTATAGAAGTTCAGCAGCTGAAGGGTACTTCTCTGCCTGAGGAGGTCTTGAATTGCCTGGAATTACCACCCCTCAATCCCTCTTATAGCCAAGCCCATCTATCCTCCCCTACTCACTCCATAGGTTCCACCAATCAGGTGGCTGCTGAGCACTGCTGGCTTTTGCTGTCTTGTGTCTGACATGAATTATTTCTGCTCACTGATGTCCCTCTTTCAGGACACCATGCCCTAGAGCTAGCCATCTATGGACTGAAATGTCACTAAATTTTGAGCCAAAATAAACCTTTCCTCCTAAAACTCTGGCTTTCTAGTAGTAGGCTCGGTAACAGAGATAAGGAGCAGCTAGGCGCAAGATTAAGAGCACACATGTGGATGGGTACAAGAAAACACAGAAGTGGGAGACAGCTCGGGCCCTACAAAGGGAACTCCCCCCACCAGAGTAAGATAGACTCTTTAGCACTGGATGGTGGGAAAACCAGCCACATTCAGGCCGAAGATCAATTAGAGACCCATGTTTCTCTCCACAAAGTAAACCACAGTCAACATAGAAGTAATTAGTCAGGTGGGCTTGGTGGTGCACACCTATAATCCCAGCATGCTGAGGCAGGAGGATTGTTGCAAATTCGAGACCATCCTGGGCTATAAAGTGAGCTCAACGTGAGCCAAAACTGCATCGCAGGACTCAGTCTCAAAAAGACAAAAAAAAAAAAAAAAAAAAAAATTAGTAAAAATTAAGAGAGAATACCCTAATCTTTGGGAAAGGTAAAGTAGATAATGGCTTTCAAGACAGAGGCCCAGATAATGACATTCTGAATGAGTATCTTCAACTGCACTGGCATTACTAAAAAGATTCAACAATCAAAATTAATACAACACCCATAAAGCTTGTTTAAGACAGTAAGAACAACAGTCCCTAAGTAGAGAAAAGGCCTAAATTAGAGCATGCTGAAACGCAACACACCGGAATCACCACGTATCTCAAACATACACGGAAAGTAAACAACACTTTTAGAAAATGCTATCTGAATAAAGACTCACCGCCCCTGTTGGGGGAAAGGGCCTCCATGGGTTCCGCAGCAAGCGTCAGAAGTTGTGTGCACAGCAAGTTCAACAGCAGAAGCTCGCGTCTCTCTCTGGCGATCTTGAAATGATGGGATTCCCATGCCCTCCATCCCTTTTATAGACATGCCCGCCCTTCACGCCCTACTCACAGCAGCAGGGCCACCAATCAGGTGAAAGTTCTTCATAGCCTGCGAATCACAGGCTGAGGCAGGATACTCAGCCTTCCAAAACAGGCTGACATCCAATAAGACACAACATGATAGAATCGATGGTAATAGAAGAACAAAAGCATGTTAGGACTTCAAAGCAAGATGGTATTAAATCAGCAATGGCTGCCATAATGTCTTGTTTTCTTCAAAGTAGCTGTTGATACCATCACACACAACAAGATCAAACAAAATAGAATAAAACCATTCCAACCAATGAATGAAAACATTATAAGACTTCAAAGCAATATACTGGGGAACCATGATTACCATAGAATCTTATGTACTCTTATCATTTCTTACAGTAGGGAGACTATATGGTATTTATACATGTGAGTTTGATTTATTTTGCTTATGAGTATGGTCTCAGGGTCTCACTATGCATCCATTTATTTATGAATATTTCAATGTGATCATTCTTTAATGCTGAGTAGTACTTCATTGTATAAAGGTACCACAATTCTTTTATCTATTCCTCAGTTGATGGGCACTTAGGTTGTTTCCAAGATCTGGATATTACCAACTGTGCTGCATATATATCACTGTGTATAAACATGGGTGTACATATATCACTGTGATATGTTTTCAGTCCTTCTGGGAATATGCATAATAATATAAACAATTTTTTATGGAAAATGAGATATTAGAGTAGCCATTGTTCATTTTCTGTTATTTGGTTCAGAATGCCTTATAATACTTTCATTCTCTTGAATGGTCTTATTCTATTTTGTTATGTTTGATATTATTGTGTGTGAAGTTATGCTCAACTATTTCGAAGAAAGTGACATTATGGTAGCTACTGTTTATATTGTCTTGCTGTGAAGTGCTGTGTTACTTGCATTGTTCTGTTCTGATCTGCTTTATTCTGTCCTTTTGTTTTACTCTCTGTAAAATAAAATTAAAATAAAAAAAAAACAGATCAGTAAGGTACTGAGCAAGCTGGAACATGATATAACTGAACAGATAATGAACTTAAAAAGCAAAAAGAGGAAAAGAAAGCGCTCTAAAGGATATAACTGCATGTTTGTTTCAGTGTGTAGGATTGATAACCATGTTGCTAAGTTATTGTTGGATCACTGAACAGAACTGTTTGCAGCCTCACTGTTTGAATGTCTACTTTGTATGCTTTAATTTTGTAACTTGAACAACTGTATCTAAGAAGACAATATGCAATTTATCAACTAATGATTTCTTACTGTTTTTTTATTTGAAATTCTGTATTGTTTTTTCCCCTTTTTCTGTTTTGCTTTTTTTTTCCTCTTTAAATAAAATTTTTTAAAAAATGGGCTGACAATGTGGGTATGATGTTTTTGCTACAAAACCTGCAGACACAGAGCAGAACAGGTACCGAACTCCTGCATGTGGGCTTCTGAAAACTGAATGAAGTTTGGCAGAAGGTGGCTTTACGGCTTTTATCTGGAAGCTCCCCCTCCCCACAACTCTTCTGCTTTTATTGGTGGGGGTTTTGTAGGTGGCTGGATCTAGGAATTCTGCTGCTGAGGCAAAGAGGGGCCATGGAATTGAAGGTTAAGGATGTACCTGCTACCTGCCCTAAGGGTGAGTGGCCTTGTAAGGTATGAGACACAGAGAGCCGCAAAGTCGCTGCTGCTTACTTGCTGTCTTCTGCCTGCCCCCAACTGTTCCTCCATGGTGATGCCCTCCACTGTTGACTTCCAGCCTAGGAACTTGTCCAACATGTGATCCAAAGTGAATCTTTGCTCCTTTTACTTTGGTTGTCATCTGTGTTGTCTCATCAGTATGAAAAGTAAACAAGATCAATGGTCCTCGGTGAAGTTGACCTTAGGTGTCATTCATAAAAAATCAAGAGCAGTCACTCTGTGCCAGCCTGTCTGGCTCTTGCATGGTGACCTGGGCTTACAAGTTCACACTATATGATATACTTGTTTTCTTATTTTTTTTTATTATTGAAGAGAAAAAAAAAGACACAGAAAATAACAAAAAGCAAAAGAGACAACAACAATAACAAACCCCAAACAATAACAGTATAGGTTTATAAAACAACATGATAGGAATTTCACAATGGTTGTTATATTGCATGCTGTTACCTTCAAAAGTGTTGCTTAGATTACTAGATATAGACATGTAAAATTGATCTAATCACGAGTATTAACAGTTCTTTTCCACCAATACAATTAGTAGCATAATCATTTTAGCTATCTTATGTATATATATACACAGATTTATGTCTCTTCCTTTTTCCTTTTCCCTTCCTTCTTTCCTCCTTTCCCCTATCCAAGTTACTTTTCCTGTTTGAGCAGTTTCTTACTCTTATACAATATTTTTTTTGAGACAGGGTCTCACCATGCAATTCAGGCTGGCTTTGAGCTCACTTTGTGGCTCAGGCTGGTCTCAAACTGACAAAGATCTTCCTGCCTCAAATGCTAGGATTACAGGCATGCACCATCATGCCTGATTTCTTTTCCCATGTTACTTGGCTCAGTCTCTCTCAGCAGAGCCCACTTCCTTTCCTATCTCTAATAAAACTTTGCTACCTATTGTGCTTGTTATGGTTTGTGTCTGGATGTCACCCCAAAGCCTCATGTGGTCATGAGGGGTGGGATTTTTCAGAGCTAGCTGAATTCCAGAGGTTTTGTTTGATTCATGGTCCAATGCTAGGATTAAGGGTGTAAATGCCACACCCATCTCAGTGTGGGTAGCCTTCAAACAATTCAAGGGACACAAAGTGGTTTGTCTTGCTCTGTCACTATTTTTGCTATCTTCCAGCACAATGAAATATTGCCTCTTCACCATGGGCTGGCCACCTTACCTTCCAGCCAGCTGATTATGAACATAAACCTCTACAAACTGTCAGCTAAATGTGCCTTTCCTTCTTTCACTTTGAGTGCCATGTGTTTTATCTCAGCAACTAGAGAAAAGTAACTAGGATGTTTGGCCAATTTTCTGCTCAGGACAGCATATTCCTAGAAACCACTGACAGAGAAGGCCAGACCACCCCAAGTTCCTTTAAGTACTTATTCCATTTCATAAGGACTCCAGGGGACTCCTTTCCCCTGTTTCTAGTTCTAAAACCACTGATGCATATTAAGATAGGAAATGTTTCAGGGGAATTTGGGGAGAGTTACTACATTGAGATGATATGGATACATTTACTCTAGTTCAATCCAAAATAAATAAGGAGCTACCAAGGGAAACAGGAAGTGTTCTTTAAGAATTAGCTTTTGCTTACTGGGACTTTTGGGTAGAGATCTCTGTGAGGTGAAAATTACCCTTAGACCTTACAGTTTAGTCAACAGAATGGGCACTGAGGATCCACACACATGGGCTGTGGAGAAAACAGGTGTTCTGAGTTGATACATGGCCTACTTTGAGACAAAGCCAGGGTCACAGGCCAACCAGGGGACAAGGACACTGAAGTGGAACTGCATGCTGCCCAGGCCTCTGCAGTACTCTCCCACTCCAATCAGCCTGAAAGATGGAGCTTCAAAAATATCCCAGAGAGCAGCAGCAAAGGGCAGTGGGCCCGCCATCCTCACCCACCCACCGGGAGCTACTATCTGCAAACTGGGAAGCGCCCCAAACTCCCTGAAGTTTCTCCTCCCTGGAAGGAAAAAAGGCTACTAAGATAAACCAGCTCTCAAAATCCAGGAGTACCATCCCACTACCGACAGAAGCCCCCGCCTGCTCCTTCAGTCTCCCGTGCTGACACAAGGCTGGTTTCCCTCCAAAGGGTCCTTGATAGGGTCATTGATCACACTGTTACTGGGGCAACAGCCAGAGTTGCCCCAGCTTGGGGAGTCAGAGGCCACAGGTGGTGGCAAAGGCCCAATGGCCCACAGTGAAAATGAGTCTGTGGTTTCCCCCCAGGCCTTCAGGATTAATACTCCAGGTGGGGCTTTGGAACTAGTGGTGGATGGTGTTTCCCAAAGGTCGCATCCCCAGGTCTCCTCCCACAGGCTCTTCTTACAGTGCTGTGTCCCTGCTCCTGTCCAGCAGTGGGTCTGGTCCCCTTCCCTTGAGCCCAGGACAGACCTAAGACCACCTCACCTAAGGCTGAGATTTCTGAAGCCTTGTCAAGCAAATTCCATGTATTTGTCTACCTTTTTTTTTGGTGGTGGGGTGCAGTCACCCTAGAAATAGACTGCAGGAGCCCACACAGTCACATGGAAAGACTGAGCACCTCGCCAGCTTCCAGGTTCAGCCACCAGACATGGACGGGAACGAGACTGCAGTGTCTCTCAGCCTGGCTGCTGCTGTGTGGGGAGGAAACAAGTTAGCAACACTCGACCTGCCCCACACTGCAGGTTTATAAGTAGAGCGAATCAATTCTCTCTTAAGTCAGGAAGTTTTGCGGTGCTTTGTTGCACAGTGAATAATTGGACCTTAAGCTCTAGTTTGAGATCCACCACCACTGAGGTTTTACTGCAGCCTGGAGTATGTAACAACTGTCTGAGAGAGATGTCATCGTGGTCAAGACCTGGGCCTCATGGGATGGGGTCAGAGGAAAGGTGCTGTGACCGCAGGTCAGGTGCACCTGGCTTGCCTGGCAGATGGTTGGGGGGTGGCTCTTGCCTGGGGGCATCAGCGCTCCTCCTTTGCATTTTCACTTCTCTTGGGTTGACGTTGAGAAGTATCCTATGCTCATTTTTTCCCCTTTGGTTTTTGAGACAAGGTCTTGTTATGTAGTTCAGGCTGGCTTTGAACTCACTATGCAGCCCAGGCTGGCAGCAAACTCAGGCTGATTCTCCTGTCTCTGCCTCTCAAGTGCTGGGATTGTAAGTGTGCACCAGTGTATCTGGATTCTGTTTTGTTTTGTTTTTTTGGCCCCACTTTTTTCATGAGTTGCAAATTCAATATATACTCTGAAAACAAAGTCCTTTTTGAGTGAATGCTTTGTACATATTTTCTTCTAATCCTTTGTCTTTTCATTGTCTAGTGTCTTTTGAAGCATACAACTTTTGAATTTTAATGAGCTCTCATGTATTAATTTTTCCCTTTTTGGACAGTGCTTTAGGTACTGTCTTGTACTTAAGAAAGCTTCGCCTAATAGCAAGCTCCTTCTAAGTTTTAATTAATCAGCCGATTCAGTATTCTATTTGCAGAGCTAGAGATGGAACCCCAGCTCCATCACTGAGCTGCACCACCAGCCGGGTCCCTTTTCAAGAGGCAGAAGTAAAACTTGATGTCTGACCAGTGAACAAATCTATTAACCAAGCCTCCTGGAAACCAAAAGCTTATGACACTGAAAATACTTGCTCGATGACATCTGCAGACACTTCTGGGGGCTACGTAGACTGATGGTGCTTTCTGAAAAATAGGTTAACAATCTCAAGAGCTCCCAAAGAGCTCCTACTCCTTGACCCAGTAATAAATACTCAGGCTCCAGGGCAGCCTGGCCTCAGAGCTGCTTTAATGGAGACTGGCTGGAGACCCCTTCACTGTGGGTCTGCCAGGCAGTGGCCCCAGGAGGCTGCAAAGAAGGATTATGGCTGTGTTCAAGGCCTGGGTCATGTGAGCAGAAAGCTGTGCTTTTTCTGTCTGGTTTAATGAGGTACAATTTACATACTGTAAAATCTGCCCTTTGTGTTTCGACAGATGTATACAGTCATGGGCCCCAGCTCTCCAATAAAGATGTAAAATATCTTCTGTCACCTCAGTAACTTCTTTCACGCCCTGATGCCTGGAAAAGTCTGGAAATAAATACACTAGAAATATAACATACACTGCAATCTCTTCTTGGAGGCAGGATGATGCATGATTTTTTTTAATTTTTTAAAAAATTCTTAATATTTTTCTGGACTTTGTTAGAAGTGGCTCACACAATACCAAAGCAACTTGAGAAAATAATTTCTTTGCCGGGGCCTCAACTCTTCCCCCATGCGGACACTCCACCCCCAGCTCATATTAAGGAACCCAAGGAGACCGTTGAGTTTGCTCACTTTAAACCTCAAACAAAACCCTTGTGGATTCAAGGGGAATTATTTCAGGGGCTCCTGGTAACAGGCCTGACAGTGCATCATTATAAACCAACGCCTCCCCAGGCCACGGGAAACCGAGGCCCCACAACGCCTCCCCTGCCAAATGCTGAAAAGCCTTCTTTTCAATAGTGACTAGTCCGGGAAAGTTACTGTTCAAAGGATTCCTTCAGCGACAGCCAGCATGGTGACGGGGTAGGGCTGTGTCCCATCCTTGCCTGGGCTATGAGCTCTCAGCACGGATGCAAAACAAAGTCAGTTTCCTCAGCAGGGCCAGGACACCCCAGAGCCCTGGTGAACAAAACCAATGCGTCCTTACCCTCCTGGGCTGGCCAGTTGGTATAAGGAAACAGAAAACCCAAGAAGGAAATGGAGTCTGCTAGAGGGGCTGAGTGCTGGAGGTCATTAGGGAAGTGAGACCAGGGCACAGGGTCTGAAGGAGGTGATACTGTGGGGTGCACAGGGGCAAAGGCCCTGAGGCAGGACCTGGTTAGGAGAGCAGTAGGCGGGTGGTAGCAGAGGGAGGGGTCGTGAGTGGCTATGGAGTCATGTTGAGGCCAAATGAGAGGAAAATGAGAGGAAAATAACTGTATCTGGAGCAGAGAGGGAGAAGGTCTCATTGAGGCACTGACAGCATCCTTCTGGCAGTCAAGAACAGATACAGAAGGTCAGGGGTGGTTCCTTGGAAGCAAAGACCATGGTGACCCAGGTGAGGGCTGCTGGGGGCTGGGTCCAGGGCGGTCACAGCAGAGCAGAGAGGAGGCAGCTTTGGAAGCTGTTTTAGGGCTGGAGGCACTGGACAGCCCGTCATTGCACAGGAATTGCTTGTGTGGGGTGGGGTTCAAGGCTTGGCCTCAGCTTGGTGCTGGTAGGAGACAGCAGAACCTGTAAGTGACAGGGCTTAGTGGAAGGTCTTTGGGTCCCTGGGGTCATGCCTCTCTTTGGCTTCCCACACACGGAGGCAGTGGCTACTGGGCTCCCCTCTAAGCCCCCCTCGCCACGCTGAGCCACGCAGACCACACGCAATGGCGCCAGCTACTCCTGGACTGCAGCTTCCGAGACCTTTCCCTTGACGGCCTCGGGCGTCCATCCAGTAATGGAAAGAGAACCTAGCGGGCCTGGATGGCAGCGGCTTCTCCTAAGGATGGCTGCAGGCAACACAGACAGAGACCTTTCCCTTGATGGTCTCGGGCGTCCATCCAGGAATGGAAAGAGAACCTCGCGGGCCTGGATGGCAGCGGCTTCTCCTAAGGATGGCTGCAGGCACCACAGACAGACTCGGGAAGCAGGAGGGTGGGGCACACGTGCAGGCCCTGGAATCTCCTCGGGGTTCCTCCCTGCACCAGGCAACACAGAAGCCATGCTGCCAGTGGGATGAGCGCCCGCCCGGCAGCCACTTTGGGCAAACAGCTGGGGCATTCTTCAGGAAGTTCACCACCATGATCCCAGGTGGGCAAAGTGTCCGGAAGAGGTGATCCTGTAGAGGAAGGAAGCAGAGGTTACCAGGGCCGAGCAGCGGGAGGCCAGGGATGGGCTACCACCCACAAGACCGGCCTAGGAGAGGGGCAGAGAACATTCAAAACTGAGAGTCAAAGCCAAGCCATGTCTACGCGACTCTAAATATACTAAAATATTGGGCGGTACACCTTCCATGGTTGGAATCTGTTTTTAAATAATGGAACTCTATGGTCTATAAATGATGCACAAAATACGTTTTCCTCTTAAAAAAAACCAAGGAAAGCCTCACCCTGTCCAGGAGGCACTGCAGTGAAAGCTAAAGGTCTCCCAGCCCTCGAAAGGATTAGAGACTCTGCTTATGCAGCCATTGTCCCTACACCCTTCCATGCATGTGTCCTTACCCCGCATCACTGCCATGTAGGTGTCAACACTGTACATAATGTGCTGGGACTTGCTTTCATCACCGGCCTTTGCTTGGTGATTTGTCCTGACAATCTCACCAACAGGTTTACCCTAAGTCTACTTCCTGGCTTCTGTCCTAGATGCATGTGCAGCCCAGCCTGAGTGACTTAGCATCAGTTTCTCACCCACATAAACAAGGCAGTGAACATCTGGTGCACATGTGTTTTCCTTTCCTTTCGTGTTTTTGGAGAAGGATGTGACACTGGGGATTGAACCCAGGGCCTTTGCACTGGCTATCCTCCCATCCCTATTTTTTATTTTTAATTTGGAGACAAAGTCCAACTAAGTCACGCAGATGGCCATTACTTTAACAATTAAAAACAAACCAAAAGAATGTATGTCCAAGTGATTCAGGGTGAAGACATCCAACTTCTTCCCAGGAGAGGTGATCCTTGGGCAAAGCATTCAAGAGCAGGACTTTGCCAAGCGGACAAAGTGCTGATTCTGGGACAGTGTGGCAGAGACAACAGATTTGTGTTTTGTTTTGCAAAACTGATGGATAAAATTTAGGGAAACAGAACTGTACTACTTTGCAAATGGCAGGCACCACAGACAGAGATGTGGGAAGACACTCAACAGAGCTACACACAAAGCAAGCGCGCACCAGTCTCACAGACAAAGGTGGCCAAGGTTGCCGCTCTGTATAATGTGGCTGGATAACCAGTCCCTGCATAGGAAACAACGGCTGCTGCATCACCTCATCTTTTCTGTGCAAAAGAGAGAGACAATGGGTTAGCAGTTCTCTGAGATGTAGGAGTCTGCCTTCTAGAAATGTGTGTGTTTTGTTGTTTTGAGACAGGGTCTGGCGATGCAGTTCAAGCTGGCCTTGAACTCACTTTGTAGCCCAGGCTGGTCTCAACCTCAGCCTGGGATTATAGGCGTGTGCATACCCGGACAAGAAATGTGTTCTAAGGCACCAGAGAAAATGTTAGCAAACAGCAACCTGTTAGATTAACCCCAGAAAGAAGGAAACGGGTAAAAAAAGAGCTGGGGTGGGGGGAGGGAAGACAAGCTTTGTAAATGGGGAGGGGAGGAGGAGTTGAATAGAGGGTAGGGGGATGGAACAAACCAAGTTATATCTTGTACAGGAACAAATTCTCTATAATGAATGTGATCCACATGCATATCTAAACATACCAGTAAAATAAAATTAAGAAGAAAAGGTTAACCACCCTCTAGAGATGCAACCAGGTCCTACTGTCAAGTCGCCATTCTTGGTTGCAAAGGGGGAGACAACCACTTTTCGAGGAGTCCTGTCCCTGCCTCCTACACATACACACACACACACACACACACACACACACGCGCGCGCGCGCGCGCGCGCGCGCCGCGCGGCACCTGCAGAGCAGCTTGTCACCAGCGGGATGTCCAGACCTGGTCCCCTCCCTCGCCTCTCTACTCCTGTCTCTCTCGCTCTAGTTACTGCCTCGTGGGGCCATTTCACATCGGCAAGGGTTGGGGGGGAAGCGGGTTTGGGAGACTGAATTTAAGCGGGGAGGCTTTCCCACACCGACGGGCAGAGGGCAGCGGGGGGAGCTTTCCGGGCCACCCTCCAGGGCTCTCAGTAGACAGGGGGAGGGCGGCGCGTGGGCGGAGGGGGCAGCCCAGCCCTCCCCAGCTTTTAACCGCAAGCGCTCACCTCGCCGCTCCAGCTTTGGGGCAAACTCTCCGCGCCCGGCGCGCGGGACGGAGCTGGGCGAGTTGAAAGCCGAGCGCCCCGGAGTGGGAGAGGGGCCGACGCCGGGGTCGCGGGGAGGAAGAATCCCCTAGCCAGCCCCATCCTAAGCAAGTGGGATACACAGACGCGCCCTGGGCTCCCCAGCGCATCTGCGGCTGGACCGGCCCCCGGCGACTCCGAGTGCGCACCGCGGCCGCCAAGCCCCTCGCTCCTCTCCGGCAGCTCGGGCCGCCCTGCGAGCGGCGCCGGCCGCGCCAAGGAGCCGGGCGTGGCGGGCGCGGCGGGAGACCCGTACCGGCGGCTGGCGCGGCGCACGCAGTGGCTGCTGAGCGCCCTTGCGCACCACTACGGGCTGGACCGCGGCGTGGAGAACGAGATCGTGGAGCTATTTTGTGTGTTAGTGCTGCTATTCCAATAACTGACGTACTAAATGTCCAAAGGTTCAATATCCTGGAAAGTAGCTTCAACAAACTGTGGAGGACAGTCGCTCTCCCCTTTGGGGCGCCATTCAAGGCCTGCCCGGCCAGGATCAGTCCACGGCTTCCAAACAAGTATTGCGGCCTCTGCCCACCTTCAGCCAGCATTTGAATCATCTGAGGAATCCCACCCTTGGCATGGATCCAAGCTTTTCAAAACTCTTAGGAGCATCTAATGTGCGA
The DNA here is from genome assembly GCA_004027455.1 of Hydrochoerus hydrochaeris. Taxonomy (NCBI): domain Eukaryota; kingdom Metazoa; phylum Chordata; class Mammalia; order Rodentia; family Hydrochaeridae; genus Hydrochoerus; species Hydrochoerus hydrochaeris. The sequence goes on along the minus strand of PVLA01018071.1, from coordinate 2,502 downwards.
AAGAGGGGGAAAGATCGATAAGGTGGACCAATGGGCCCATTTTACAGATGGAGAAGTTGAGGAAGCAGATGTACTGATGATTCAGAAACATGGCACAGAGTGAGGAAGGGGACCTGGGCCTCTTGTATTGTCAGGGTGATGCTGCCTTAAACTTGGGGAGTCTCTGGGACTCTATCTGGTCTTTGCCCTCGCAAGGGAGGAGGCAGGCAGGAGGAGCCTGGCCCTCCCCAGCCTCCTCAGCAGCTCCCAGGTCAAACAGCAGCAGAAATCTGTCCGGCCTCCAACTTGAACTGGAACCCTCGGTGGGGCAGAGCAGCTAGCCCTGCACGAATTGCACTCTCAATCCCAGGCCCTGCGCTGGGCCAGCCCCTCAAATGCCACCTGATCCTGCTGGTGGGGTGTCCCTCCTCCCCACTGGCCCAGGTGGGCTGAGCTGGGCTGACTGCACAGCTTCCTCGCCCCGGGGCAGCGAGGCCCAGACAAAGAGGAACGGGTACCCGTGGGAAGTGACCTCCGGAACCCACACCCTCGATGGCCCGACCAACAGCTGTCTACAGAGGCGCGTAAGGTGCCCCGTTTCTGCCAGGCTGGAACAGCCGTGCCCACCAGTCCCTACCCTCAGTCCTTCAGCACAGCTGCCACCGAAACCCAAACCCTCTCTTCCTTCGGGGCTGCTGGGGCGCCAGCTGGTGCCCAGGTCTGCCTGGCCGCCTTCTCCGCAGCCCCAGCATGAGCATTGGGATGGGCGGCTCCGAGGAGGAAAGCCGCCCCGGGCCTGTCTCTGGGCTCCCCGCCGCCTTTTATCTTATTATTTTTATTTACTAATTTTTAAAACAGGGTCTCACCACGCAGCTCAAGCTGGCCTCAAACTTGAAACGATCTTGCTGCCTCAGCCTCTTGAGTGCCTCAGTCCAGGTGTTCCTCACCATGCCTGGCTTTCACTGGACCCTTATAAAGGTCACCAGGCGTCCTGGCTGTAGTCACCTCACACTCTGTGCTGGTGGCTTTGATATCAGCTCCAGACTTCGAGATTTGTTTTTCCAAACCCAAGAACTCTGACTCCAAGGCAGGGTGGGGTCCGCCCTTGGGCCAGGGGCCCCAGCCCCGCACAAGTGCCAGCCCAGGGCCTCCCCGTCTCTGGCCAAGGCTTAGGGAGGGCCACAGGACCCATGAATATCAGGAATTCTTTCCATGGAGGGCAACCGGGAAAGTGCTGGTCTCTGCCTCCCCTGGCAGCCTAGAGCCATGCAGGGAAGATGTTTAATATAAAAACATCTGACAAAGCACCGCAGGGTATATTTCCTGCATGGAAGAAGTAGCTCTTGGCAAGAGCCACTTTGCCCGGACCACGAAACCCTCCAGTGTGGCTTGGATAGTTCTGGCCCCTGGGAACAGCATGGTGGGGGTGGGGGCAGGCGAGATCAGGCTGGGTGCAGTCAAGTGACTTTCGAGAGTGTCAGTGCCATGGGTCTTGCTCACTAGGTGTCTTGGGGGCATCAGAGCGCTGGTTGCCAGCTCAGGATCAGCCCTGGGAAGCACTCCACACCCCAAGCCCACCACCCCGTATCCCACAGGCGCCCTGGCCCTCAGTGAGCACCCCAGGGTGCTGCTCCTGCCGACACTGGGGTGCCTGGGGACACAGGAGCCCAGGAGCCCACAGGCCTTGTTCCTGCCCTGTCTTCCCAGTGTGGGCAGGGTGGACGCCCACCCAGGAGTCTGCCCACCCCCCCCTGCTTTCCAGCTGGGTGACCTTGGACAGCTTACCTAACCTCTTTGGGCCTCAGTGACTTCTTCCCTGAATTTGGCCACTACAGTGGTCACCCCTTGAGCTCACAGAGCGGTGGGAAGACCCCACAAACAAAGTATGCGTGAGCCTTGGAGGGAGGTGCAGGGCGTAGAGCCCTGAGTGAGCCGTGGTTCCCGAATATCACCCGGATGAGCCCTCTCCCTCTATCTGCTCTCTATTCCAGAACCAAATTCACCCATTCACTCCACAAACAGCCCATGATGGACCAGAACCTGTGCTGGATGCCCTTCACAGTCCTCAGTGACCATGTACAGCCCACGGTCTCCTGGCTGCAGTGGCCACGTCCCCTCTGCTCTGCCCAGTTCCTTGATATTCAGGTCAAGGGTCTCATTTGAATTCATCTTCTGAGTTCTCCCTTCTCTCACTCATTTTCCTTTTTCTAGCCATAAACTCCTAGAACATGTAACACTACCGTATGACTCCCTGCCTGCACAATGTTCTCTCTACCCCAGAGCCTGTCTGTAGTCCTGCCATCTTCTTGATGAGCTCCTAGTCATCCTACAAAACCCAACTGAGAATCACCATCTCCATGAAGGTTTCCCTGAAAACCTACATTCCCACTCCAGCAGAGAGACCTGGCCTCCAAGGCAATACTCTCCTCATGGCTTCACTCCAGGCTAGAACCGAGCTTCTGGAAAATAATGAGAAGCTGAGACATTGCTGCCTGAAGCCCCAGCCCTCTTCCCACTTGGGAG
>PVLA01018070.1:0-15505 GCA_004027455.1 Hydrochoerus hydrochaeris | reverse complement strand
ACATGCACACAGGCACACAGGCACACATACACACATGCACACAGGCACACATACACACATGCACACAGGCACACATACACATAGCAGTATCTAGATTTCACATGAATCTCTAACTTCAGCATTTAAGATAGCTTTCACTAATATGGGCATGAAAATAAATAAAGGAATATTCTTTATTAATGCATGACTTTTTCTTTGCTCATTTCAGGCAAGCTTTTATGTCTTTTAGTGGATTCTGGAAATTTCTTCTTCCTTTTTTTGGTCTTTTCATGTAAAGCCCGGCACTCAGAAAATGTTTTTGATCAGGATGATAATAGGTTTGCCATTTCAAAGTATAGATAATTTGAGTCACACAAAGGTTAAATAGCTTGTTTGAAACTATCCAGGGCTCCCTTTTCCACCCATCAGCCAGGACTCTTCACGCATTCATCTTTCTTACCTCTCTCTCTTTGATCTTTCATAGATAATTGATAAACAAAGTCACTTCTTTTCTTAACAAAAGATGTGTCCTCCTAGCTAAATTAAAGTTTCCATAATCCAATTTATTTTTCTAACACAACAGGACAAGCAATTGATTTCTTTTTCATTTTCAGTCATGAAAATATTGTCACATTTCATTCTTGCTCTTCGAATGATTAGGTTTCGCTTCTTGTTGCTACATGCTTTATATGCACAAGTCGAGTGTAACCTGAAAAATATTAAAGTGGATTTGCAGGGAAATGGCCCATATCTTGCAAATATATCTGCTTGCCTCTTAACTCCTGTTTTGTTTAATGTGCTTATTGGTATTTTCTCGGATCCTGCTGATGCCGTGTGATGACACATTTCTGCTGACAGCCTTGAACTTTTAGGCTGAGTCTCTGTGAAGAAGGTGAGAGAGAGTCTTTAATTAATGCCCCAAGACTGGGAATGAAAACAGCAAACAGGAAGGTTGTGAGATAGATCTGCCTGTCAAAACAAAATGAAATAAAAATCCCAGAGTGCTCTGCCCCAAAAAATCAAACCTGCTGGGCTCATATCCACACTCTTGAAGAAATAAAGACCTGGCCCTGAACCCAGAGACCAGAGAGAAAGATTTTATTTGGAGGAAAGCATGAAACAACTTTTTGCAGAAATTGCCCACCTGGTGTACCTGAATGTCTGGTCCCTTCCTCTACCTTCCAAGCTGTTTGCAAATTCGCAGTAATCTTAAAGTCCCCTGAAAGAACTCGAAAGCTTCCCAGGTAATGACGGCCTTGTGAGAAACAATCAAACCGGAAAAAGCTGTTTCTCAATGAATCCCTACAGTCAGGCCAGCCATCTTACCTGTTCTTTAGAGCCCAGGGTGAAATTCATGTTACACGGCAAGGAATCTTCTTTGGTGACATAGCTAGAACACCACATCCTGAGGCCAGCATTCTCGTTCTCTTTCCTTGGGAAGTGATAAATTACAGAATCAGAATATGACTTTGAACACAACCTGGGAAATCTGACATGATGTGTTAGCAACTGAGTTCAAGGACATCTGAGAATTTAGTACATTTCTGTATGTCAATCTATGGCGAGATTGTTGGCTGCTCTCCTTTTGGATAAGCTGTGTTCTTTGCTGTATATGGAAGTTTAGTCTCAACGTTTATCACTTCCAGGCAAATATTTATTGAGCATCTGCTACCTGCCAGGCGTTTTGCTAGTTGCTAGTGATATGGAGATAATTTTAAAATGCCAATGCCAGTTTTGATAAAGGGACATTTGTTCTTTTATCTCTAAAAGCCAAACTGCTCCGTTAAAAGACCACCAAGTCCATCGGCGTATCTACACAAAAGTGCATGTGCTCCTCTGGGATTCCTTCTCTACTCATTTTAGAGGTGCTGACCTGTCTCACCTTGACTGAAAATTCCCCAAGTGTAGTCACCATGACTGCAGGATCCTTTGATCTCTCTTACCTGTCTGTCAAAAGCACCGTCAGTCTACCATGCCTACTCAAAACCCATGCTGAGCATCCGGGGCATCCTCAATGGCCTTATAGTGACACACAGCAAGAACATTCTTTGGGCTCCTGGTCTTACCTTGCAAGGAGACCTCTAGGACTTTTTCATCTTGCATGAATAAATTTTGCTCCTTTTGACTAAAATGTCCCTTTTCTCCCTCTCCCCAAACTTGGGCTTCCACCATTTAGCTATCTGCTTCTCTTTTAGATTCCACATGTAACTGGCAGCATGGAGCACTTGCCTTTCTTTTATGGGTTTGTTTTATTTGGCATAAGGGCTTCAAGGTTCACTCATGTTGTTGTTCAGCATTAGTCGCTTTTTAAAGCCCAAGTAATATCTCATCGTGCAGCTATGATATTGTCTGTATCCATCGAACTATTAATGGGCATTTATTTTGATGTCTTGACTATTGAGAAATACCATGGTATGAGTGCTAGTGAGTGGAATTTGACAAGACAGTACAAAATGACACACAAGCTGTGATTTTCTTGCACAGGGATGGGGACAGTCTCTAATCAGTTATTTAAAAATGGATTTACATTGTTTTGGTAGCTGGGGACAGAGTGACAGATTTACAGTGGGTTAAGCAGCTCAATTCTGTTTTACTCAAATCTATGCAATTCTGACCTGTTTTTGTAGTTTATGTCCTCAGATATCTTTTTTTTCCATGACTGGAGGATATTAACAATCAAGCCATATTATAAATTAATTTGACTTTAATTTTTCAATCTAGTGTGTTAGCCCATTTATCAAAAATATACACAAGCACAGAGCTTCCTAGAAAAAAGAATTCAAGGGGAATATTGGTACCAATGTGGTCATTGCAAAAAGCCAGCCTCTGCCAAAAACTTAATTCTTAATTTTTTGCCATGATTTCTTAAATATCTATCTTTTATTAAAAAGATTTTTAAGTACCAACCTCTTTACATCATGTAAAAGAGAAATAATCTCTGAAAGATTTCCTCTGAATATGTGAATTCCTTTTCTTATACACTATTTAAGTTTCTGTTGCGGATTATACAGTGGGATAACCATGCAGTAAATGCTGTGTATGCCTCATCTTACTTAGTCTTCTTGACAAACCTATGAGAGAATCATCACATTCGTCATCATCATCGTCATCATCTTCATTCTTACTCTATAAATTAGAAAGTTCAAGTAACTGAACCAAGTAAAAAGAGCTAAGATGAGACAGATATGTGATCTGAATGAGAGCCTTTGACTCAAAAGTCAGTAAAATCTCCAAGCTCTGCCTTGATTCCATCAGTATTTCTTCTACTTCTCTAAAAAGATTTTCCATTTTGTGTTAGACATGATTCATTTAACTTAACTGGGCAATGGGATTCCCGGATGACTGAACATTATTTCTGGGATGCTGCCACCTGTACTGGCGCACACACCAGAGAGGATCTGCCCTTCTCACCAGTGTGCGTGGCCCTCACCCACCGCGTGAGATGTGGTGAGAGCAAAAAACAGAACAAAGGAAAACAGGAGAGAGCATCGCCCTCTCTTCTGCCTGCTGAGCTGAAGTCGGTTCTCTGCTGCCCATAGCGTGGCATTCGCACCAATAGCTCCCCTGCTTCTTGTGCCTTGACAGTCAGACCGTCACTTTCCTGGACCATCACATTGCAGTCGGTAGATTGTGAACTTCTGCACTTTTATAAACAAGGAAACCAGTCCCTTAGAGTAAATAAGCATGTGTATGTATGTATCTATACCTGTCTGCATATGCATATATATTATTATATTGCACGTTTTGAAATAAGATATCTATACGCTTGAAATAATATCCTACTGTTTCTATTATTCTGGAGAACAGTCACAAACACACATGTATTTCCCTGTTACTTTCCTGCAAGAAAAACACACTCTTGACATTTCTCTGCAGAAGAGTTCTTGTCTAACTGCAGGCAAACAACCCTCACAGACTTCGCTAACATCATAATCATTACTGAAACCATTTCAGATTTTCTACTATACCTGGGACAGAGCTAAGGGTTTATTTTAAATTTTTTAATTTAATCCTTAGATTAATCCCAAGTAATTTAGATAGCACTAATGCTCCCTTTTTTAATTAAAAAAGTAAACTTAGAGAAATTTCTCTCCAATAGAATCACCCCATATATAAATAACTTTGAGAAATGTTACAAAGTTATTGAAAATATATTTACTGAACATCTAAAGCATGCCAGAGACTCTGCTAGCTGATAACAGATACAGCAGGACTTATGGTGCAGTGATGGGCTGACAGAGAAGAGATACAGCTTTGGCGAGTCAAACTGAGGCAGACAAAAGTTAGGAAGGAGAAAATGTGCCATTCATTTTTGTCAGGGTTTGGGACATTGTAATTTTACAGAGCAGTTAAGAACAGTTATGATGAGAATATAACTTTGAGGAGAGATCTGGAGGGGTGGGCTGTGGAAAAGTGAGGAAAAAGCAGACACAAAGTCCATGAGGCGGGGTAGACTTCACTTAAGGAAGAGAAAAAACCACTGGCTTAGCCAGATGAGAATAGTTTTAAGTAAAAGGAACAGAAATGAGCCCTTGAAGGTCTCTGGCTTTGTTGGACTTTTTGGGACCTTGAAAGGGCTCTCACATAGACTGGGAGAAATGTGGAAGTCAACAAGAAGTTTTGAACATAGGGTAACTGCCATTGGACTTACATTTCTTAAAAAGAACACTGTGACATCATATTCCAGATAGATACATAGAGGGGCAGCAGAAGGGAAAATTGTAACCTTCTGTAGTCATAAGGCTGTGGTAATAATTACAGGTGAGGATAGCAATGACCAAGTATTAGCAGCAATTGTTTTGGAATGAGTTAGAGAATGCATTTCTTAGGTAGAGTTCACTGGATTGGGTCACAAATAAAATGGGGGATGTTATGAACTGAATATGTTTCCCGATAATCTGTATATTAAAGCCCTCAGCCTCAATGTGATAGTATTAGGAGGCAGGGCCTCTGCCAGGAAATTCAGTTCTTAAGGATGGAGTCAGCATCTGTGAGGCCAGAGCTCTATGAACAATCTCCACAAAGCTCTTTAACCCTCCTCCTGCATCCTGAGGCTATAATGAAAAATCAATAAACTACAACCTGGACGAATGATTTCACCAGATCTCAACCATACTGATAAATTGATCTCAGATTCCCAGATCTCAAAACTAAGAGAAAGGATAGAGTTGTTATTAACTAAAATGAAGAGGGGTGTGGGGAGGGCAGGAAGCCAAATGTTTAATTTTGAACCTAAGATCAGACCATTGGTTAATACATGGAGATGTGGAACCATCCATCAAAGGAGACAGAACTTCTGGAAACACATCAGAACTTCACAGAAAAATCAGGGAAGCCTGACCATCTAGAGGTCCCTCTCCATCTTTTGATCTGAGACACCAAATAAGCTCCCTAAAGAGTGTGTGCGTGAGTTGTGGGAGATGCAAGAAAAGACAATGAGATGCCCCCGAATGCAGAGAGAGGGAAGATGTGTGTTCACTGGCATTCTCCCAGAAAGACGGAGAAGGAGAAGAAGCCAGTTGTGGAGTAGAAAGTTCAAGACAGATTGTATTCCTGGAAGCCAAGTGCTGAAGGGCCTCTAAACAGAAGGAAATGGTGAAGGCACAAATGCAGGTGGGAGGCCTCATGTGACGGAGGGTAGAAATCAGCGTCAGCCTCAGCCTGTCTTAGTGTGGCCCCTGGAAATGCAGTGGGAAGAGCCCTGCATGGCTGATGGCCATTTAGATGGCACATTCCCTTCCGCTAGGGCCCTTGCATTTCCTCCCAATTACCAGTACCACAAAAACAGCTCCCAGCAGGAAAAGATGAGCAGTTTTAATTGCAGATTTTTGTCCTTTTTGAAAGAAATGCATCTAAATGAATTATGGTACCTTTTTGTTATTGTGTGTTTGTGTGTGTGTGTGTGTGCACTTGTGCATATAAGTGTGTGTCTAATTTACAAGCTACACCTGCTTTGATCCTAGAAAACAGACTACCCAGCACTCCTTCCAGGTGAGTACTGCTGCTAAGATCTCCTCCCCTGCTAGGGAAAATTCTATGGTGGCCAATTAAACTGCCCACACCAGCATCAAACTACAACGTCTCCTATCTGGACATGGAGGTGATTATCACCGTCCATCCATGTTTTACAGTAAGTACTGAGGCGCTCGTGGGCTGTTCGCACTTTGCAGGAACTGTCTTTTGAATGGAAACACATTGTAACTTGCAGTGTCCTCGTGTTCCTGGGGGACATGGCCATTAACCACAGGAAGACACCTGTGCTGCGCCTCCTCCTCATAATTAGCGAGGTCAAACTATTCCCTGCATGTGTGCTCCTCGGTCCTCGTCCACTTTCTGAGGCTGGGTGACTAAGTTTGATGTACGACTCACCCACTACAGTCATTATAAGAAAAGAAAAGAAAAGAAAAGAAAAGAAAAGAAAAGAAAAGAAAAGAAAAGAAAAGAAAAGAAAAGAAAAGAATTTTAGCCATGTCTGAAAACTCGGCAGAGGGACATAATTCCTGCTAGAGGAACAAAAAGAGGTCAGAAAGATCTTAAGAGTATGAAAATACAGAAGTTTGTATACCTCCCAGGAATACTTGTCTCAATCTACTCTGCACAAACTTATTGGAAAATTATGTTTTTGTTGAAAAATGGCCTCTATTTAAAATGCTGAAAATGACTAGTTTTTTAAATAAGGAAATCATATTATTCCCAAGATATATCTGAATTTGCATTACTTTTCCCCCTTTGTTACTCAGGGAAAAAAATTACATAGACTTTATGTATATCCAAAACTCGGCATAATTGTATCCTAAATGTGCTTAAGTAACTAGCCAAGAAACACTAGCAATCTTGGGTAATATTCTCTACTTCCTCAACCATAATAGTGGCCATAGAGAAAGCCCAAAAGCCCTCCTTTATCTGCCTTTGGCAAGTGAAAATCAGATGATGCAATAATAAATTAGGAAGAGACATGTTGATGGCGCGTTAGGGGTGATAATGTGTGCTTGGAAGCAATCTAAGGTTTTTGCCTCTACCACCATGAGATACATGCATTCAAACAGTGCTTTCTTGAGAACATGCATCTCTTCATTGATTCATTGATTCACTTACTCACTAATTTCTACGGATAGAACCCTACTGTTCGCCAAGAGCTGTACTCCTTTACCTTCAGCAGAGGAGCCAGAGCTAAGCGTCTCAGAGCCTGCGATGGGCAGGCCACCATGGTCCAGGGAAGATAGATCCTACTCCCACACATTCGGCATGAGCTTCTGTAAGGGTACATCCGTGCAGTGAGTGCACAAGCCTAGTTTTACCAATTCTTATCCCAGCTAACAATTCTTCCCTGTTCCCTGTGCCCTAAACTGTTTCTTCTATTATTTCTTCATTGTCTTCTATTATGATCCTTCATAAAATTGTCACAAATTGCAATTATTTAATAGTTGTACGTCAATTTGTTAAGTCGATATGGACCCTAGCAAGTGTAACGTTCATGAGGACAGAGAGCTCATTGGATCTGGTCACCACAACATAAACTATGCAAAGCATACTTCCAAGAACAGACATTCAATTATTTGAAGGGTCTTTAAAATCACTAATAATAACGTAATAGAGTTCCTTCCTAGGCAAACCGCTTGCATGCTAGACACTTTTAGAATGTTTATCCCAGATATATTTTCCATTCATTTGGCTTTTATTTTAAATAATTTGCATTGTCACAGATTGTTTCTCCTAGAATTCCACCCATTTCCTATGTCTTCTTAAAATTAGATATTTAGAATTATTGACTTCTCCTTCTTCTCCCTCCTCCTCCTCTTTTTCTCCCTCTTCCTCTTCTTCTCCTTCTCCCTTTTTCTTTCATCCTTGCTCCTCCTCCTCTTCTTTTTTCTTCTCCTCCTTCTTTTTCTTTTCTATTATGATCCCAAGTGCAAAGTTAATAAAATATGGATTGCAACTCCCTTGGTTTCACTTCCCAGAATTGCTATTTACATGATATATGACTATGCATTTGCACAAAGCAAAGGACTCTACCCAAGTTGTATCGGTCTCTTCTACACAGTATTCAATTTTCCTTCTCACCCAATAATTTTGTGGTCAATTTCCTTTGCTTCAACATTCTGCACCCTTTTATTATCCAAGTTTACACAGCAATCTTTTCCACTTTCATTCTTCTTCTCCTCCTCCTCCTGCCCCTCCTCCTCCTCCCCTCCTCCTCCCCCTCCTTCTCCCCCTCCTCCTCCTCCTCCATCTTCTTTTTTTGAATATGCAATTCCCAATTCTTTTCACCACTATTCCCATTGATAATTCACATCTCAAAATAAATGCATACTAAAAATGAAAATTCTCATGACTGGAGAATACACACACAGGGTTAAATCTCTGCATATTTGAATTCTATTAGTAAAGAAATTGAATTTTCTAACTCTTGAAGAGATTCGCATTCTCTGTGTTAACAAGTGATGGACTCACTATTTCATCAAAACTCGTAGATTTTTGTCATCATTTATTTTGGACATTTAACATTTATTATCACTTATGTATGCTGCCAACTGAACATCTACTAGGAAGCAGGCCCTGGCATCCACTTAGTAGAATCGACACATAGACACTGGCATTCGTGCTCATGGTACCAGGCAGTTCTGATTTTCCTCCTATCAGTGGCTGTTCTTCATATATTTTAATTGGCCTCTAAATGTCTGATAGTTTGGGATTGGTCCTAGTCCTTCTTCTCTTTTCCCAGAGGATCTCCACTGAGACCAAGGGCTTTGAATATACCATAGTCCCAACCCTCAAACTCACACTCTGAACTCCAACTGTCTAGAACGGTTCTTCAACTGCATATCTGACATATCTCAAAGTTATCACGACCAAACTGTTCTTTCGTTAATATTTTCCATGCTTCTCATGCTACCACCAATCACAAAAAAAATCTCTAATCCATCTTTGAATCCTCTCTTTTCCTGACTCTTTGTTTCCAATAATTAGCACATTTTATTTCAAATTCTCTCTCAAATGTGTCATCCTTCTGCAATCTACACCCATCACCACAGCACACTAAGCCCACACCTCTCCTGTGATATTATAAGGTCTCCTTAATTAGGTCCCTCTCCACTATTAACCTCCATAATCTATTCTCCATACAGGCAGCCTGAAACATTTTATTTTAAAAGAGACATCATGCCTTTCCCTTATTTACAGCACATTAATTGCTGTACATTTTTTTAAATTAGATCTAAGCACCTCCATGTGGCTAAGGAAGCACCAAGGGAGCTGGTCAGTCCTCCTTTCCTTTCTGCACCTGCAACTCCTCTCTCTACCTCATTGTCCTGCAGCTCACTGGCCTGGCTCTGTTTCCCCAAGGATGTCAAAGTCCATGATTCCTGGGAGTTCAAGGGAAGCTGCAATGCACAGTTTTCCTGCACTGTGACAGAATGTCTTAAAGATTAAAACACAAAAATATTCCATTGAACGTGACCTTGCATTTCCTTATTCTGCCCATGTCCGCATCTTGTGTTTAATAAATAATTGCTTCTGTGTGTGCCTCTGGACAGCAGCTTCTTGAGCATCGGTTTGGGTCTTCTTGTTCTCTGTGCCTTTGTGGCATGTCAAAAGTTCACTGGCTGAATGAATAGATGAATAAAAGAGTCAAAGACACAGAATGCTTAAGCACACATCCATCAGGGCCTTCCCTAACTTTGAAGGAAAGAAAGCGTCATCTGTTCTCCTTAATGCTCTTTTCCTTCCATGAAGTGGCACTGAAATAGGTATCTAGTCTTGGATCTTAATTATCTACTATATTTATAATCTTTAAAAATTACCTCTCTTGGAGTCTTGAATCCTCAATTGAAACATGAGAGATTGGGAGTAGATTGGCAGTTTGCCAACATTCTAAATGAAAAAAAAAATTAAATAAAATGATAGAATGAATTTTAATATGTGAATCATTGAAAAACAATGCTTTTCTGGTAAAATGGGCTAGCGCTCTTGGCCCTCCACCAGTCAGAAGAGCAGGCTGCACTGTCAGTGGGGGCCCCAGAGGTGCTCCCCCCGTCTTCCCACGCTCTGCAAGGCCCAGTTCAAAAACCACTGGACTCAGTCTCCAAGGTCCCTGGTAGATCTAACATTTCATGATTCCAACTCTGAAATAAACAACAGATGTTGCCAACTAAAGCCGAATGAAATTTATTCATGTACGCCTTTAAAAATTAAATGGAAGCCTTTTCTCCTCCTTAAAAGCCAAGCAAAATTCATTGCTTGGAATTCTGACAGAATATACAAAGAGCCTTTTTAAATGCTAAAGAACTTTCATAAATGACTTTGTCACAAAGTGTTATAAGATTTTGCAAAACTGAGCTTATATAGGTTTTTGCTGACTTGAAGTGTTATTGATTAGAAAATGCCTCCTACCCTCCAGGCCACGAATGCCTCAGAAGGTTTCAGATCCAGGAACCAGAGTCACCTCACCTATGTATTGCAAAGGTCAACCCGCCGTAGAAACCCATTAAACCCACACGCACATTTGCTCGGCTTGGTGGTGCAGAGTGGCAGATCCAATCTCACCCAGAGCCACGTTGCAGCCTGCAGGAGGCTGATGTAATTCTCCTGCGAGTCTGTGGTTTCGATGGAATTGATTATTTAAAAATATTACCTATGGCATCGCTTGCTTTTCTCCCCATTGCACTAGCTACTCTCGTACATGGAGCTAGGAAGTAAGTGGACTAAAACGTTTGGTTTCTTCACTGTCTCCCCTCATACATATGCATATGCACACACCTGCGGGTGAGTTCACACACACAGAAAGCAGATATAACAATATCAATAGCTTACAGATGTGTAAGGACTTACATTTTTAGAGCATGTTAATATTTAGCAGTTTATCAATCCTCATAAGAATTCCGTACTCTCAATGCCTGAGAAAAGGTGCTAAGAATAAGAAACATCCATGAAGTGATTTTCATACACTTCCTTTATTGTTCCTGTACTTCACATGAGAAGATGTAGCCTCTGAGAGATCAAATGGCTTAGCCAGTGTCCTAATGCCAAAGGGTAGATTCACGAATGAAAAATGAGGAGTAGGTATTGACTGCTGACTATAGCACAGTTCCAACTAATCCCAAAATAGAACATGAGTGATTTTCTGTATAAATGTTCATTCTGCCAGAGCAGGTATTGCTAAGACATTTTTTTCTGGATTGCTTTCCTAAAACTAGAGAGAGATTTTTACAGATGCGTGAATATTCAACTGCCAGTATCTCTCTTGTGCTGGACAGTACCATTTTGACAAATGGGGGGAAGTCAAAGCTATGAATCAGGCCACTTAGAGCTTTACCTATGACCTCCACCTCCTTCGCCCTCGTGCTAGTCAGCAGGAAGATGGTTCTGATTAGAGGAACAACACCCCTGCAATGAAATGGTGTCCTAAATTGCTTGCTTTCTTTCCATTTCCTTGTCACTGACGTGTTTTCCCTTCAAGGTGATAAGATACATGATCTTCCTTGTCTCCTTCCTTCACAGCTGGTAGAATTAGCTTTCCAGGCTTGTAGGAACAAGTGAAATGTGATGATTAGCTTCAGTGGTTTAGGAACTTTATACTGCTAGGTCTCCTTAATAGGACATCAGCCAAGAATTTCATTCACATAGAGCTTAAGCATGTTGTGCAAAAGAATCTCAAGAGCCTGCCACAGCCTGGGAGTTATGAAAACGATCCTGGATTAAGCTATTCTGTGAGGAAGGATTGGGAGTCACCCAAGATAAACTACCTGTCCTGGAACTAAATGCTACAAAGCTTCTAAGGGAGAAAGAAAGATAAATGACCGCCTTGATTACAAATCTCTGACTCTTGTAGAAAACCTATTTTCCAACTCTGAGACCATGTTCCTGGAGGAACACCATCTGCCAGGGGCTCATCTTTAATGAAGAAAAAGTTGGGAATAGTAGTGATAGATCCTCTCGGCAGCCTCATCCATCCCGGGGGGAAAGGTCTGACCGCCGCCTGCAGCCCTGTGTGGCTCGGGAGCTGCTGCTGCCGCTGGGGTGTGTGAGGATGGCGAGTTTCCCCTGCAAATGGGAAAAGAAACGAAGTTGAAAGTTGTGGGGACATAGTTTGGTTGTGGACCCCCAAAACCCATCCTGTAGAGCCTGACCTACCTAACAATTGCCCTGAGCCTCAGTTTACCCACAGAGTGGCACAAACAAAAGCCACCCAGCAGTCGTTAGTGAGAAGTCAGTGTGTAGCAGCTATAAACATCTGTGCATTCCTGGAAGAATATAACGTCGTGGTTCTTCTCAAGGAAGAAGTTTCCTTTTATTCATTTACTTTTCTTTCCTTACAGACACAGCAATGACTTCTAAAGTCAGTTTGAATCCTGTGGCCTTGACCTGTGAATTTAGGGCCTGGTACACAGGCTAATTAATGATCTAAACATATCACCTCCTCAGTAAGTATATTGTATTATTTCTCAGCTAAACTCTAATATAGGAGAACCATGATATAAATAACTAAAACAGCAAAATAAAAGAGAGATGGTAATAAAAAGGCAGATACTTCAACAGAGAAGAGAAAAGCAGAAAAGGAGAGGGTAGGGGGAGTAAAAGTTATCAAGATATTCTATATATCAGTTTCCCCAGGTAAATGTAATTATTATGCATCACAAACACTTTCTAATAAAAGTAGAAGCGAAAGGCAGTGTCCGGAAAGTGCAAGACAAGATGGGAAAAGAAGTCAAGGGAAACCAGACTGAGAGTACTGTGAAGATGGCAAAAACACCTTGAGAAAGAAAATTATGATTTATCTTTCTCCATTGACCTGGAAATGTGTACACTCAATCATGGTTAGAATGAGCACATTTCCCATACCAAAAACTGTGGGAACAAATGGTCTTACCCTGCTTGCCATTTCTGATATTAGTCATATAATTTGAGTTCTAAAATATGAGTGTCCAAGCACATCAGGAGGTTTGGAAATGATAGTAAAGCAGATTTTCAAAATGACACTGTCCAGAAAATGCAAAGATCTATGTTCTCTGAAGTCATACTTTCAGCATAAAATTACTATTTGCTATCAGTACACTAGTGGGCAGGACCGAGTGAGGGACCTTGGACACTCAGCCTCTCCACATAGCAGTTTCCACAACTGTAAACCGAAGGTGCTGTGTCAGGCACTCTCAATGGTTCTGTCCATAATTCTATCATTTTTTCACTATGTTTATAGTGGTCCTGCTTCTAAACCGTACAGTGAGTACAAAAAACATGCATGCACACAAAACACACATACACACAATCATATACTCCAAAGCCCAGCATTTTCCGAGAGTAACTTTTACGGTCACAAATACACTATTATCCCCCTTAATTTTTGTTCTTTCAATCAGAAACACACCTCCAGGTCTTCTTGCAATGAGATAATAAAACTCAATGTCTAAATATTTGATATATGACCAGAATATACACAGCTTCAGATCCTTGGGCACCACATCTTTCAGCCCACCCTGCCAATGGTAATCCCCAAAATGACAACACCCAATCACAGAACTTCTCAGCGTCCAGAAGTTTAGTCATTGCTTGGCTTAATGACCATCTTCTTACTCTCTGGGGAAGAATGGTATCACATTCTTGGACTGATAAATTAATATCCACCAGCCAGGATAGTGTTCATTAAGTTCCTTACCTTCTTTAAATCTCAAATTCTCTAATTGGAAAGGGTGATAAGAATAGTTTCTACCTCAAGTGAGTGTTGTTACAACAAATAAAACAATGCATACACAACCCAGAACTTTATGTATACTTTAATTTCTTTAAGCCATAAAGCACATGATTGCACAGAAACTCTGTCATCAAGAAATACGTATTTATATCAACTGTTCCTCAGAAGATCAGCCTCTGGATTCCCATGCTTGAATACCTTGGTTTCGTAATCAGTGATACCCCAATGATAATTATGTTGAAAAGGCTAAAGAAAGAGACAAAGGAAGTTCCCATGAACCAGAATCTAAGCTACAGAGACACATTATCCCAGATGTCACAATTTCTTCATGGTTAGTATAGGTTTTTTGATAGACAAATTAGCCATTCCTCTGTTTGTGAATTTAATAAATGCATCAAATATGTAGACAGGGGTTGATTTACCATAATAATTTATCACATATTTATTCGTAATAATAAAAATGAGTGTAATAGTTAATTTTGTGAGTTGAGGCTAGGCATTGGCACCTGGTTATTGGGTCAAATATCACTCTAGATTAGCCCTTGGGGGTGATTAACATTGGAAGACATGGCCTGTGAGACTCTCAAAGTTCCCTGGGTGAGGACTGTGAAAGGTGGCAAGAAGGTGAAGAAATAAAGACAAGAAACAGAGAGCTGAGACCAGGTGGCACCCTCTCTCTGGATGGGAGGAAAGGAACTGCTCAACTGCTGTAGTGCATCTATTTATGCATTTAGCAAGATGTCACGTGATATCCCTTTGCCTAACAACCCATTGCTTCTATTGCCTTGGGGATTGGTGTTCCTAGGTTGGAGCAGCTGATTAATGTGGCTCCCACCTGGCACTCTTTGCTCTCAGGAGGATCTTGCTCCAGCCCTGCAGTATGACTGAACTCCAAGTTCAGCCACTCCCAGTTTGAAGCTTTAGCCTTTGCTTAAAGCTGATTTCCCTCTGCAATGTAAGTGTACTCCATCAGACCAGCTAAAGGCCTCAAGAATAAAGAAGTCTTCCTGGAAAAGAGATAACACTCCCTTAAAACTGGAATGTGGACATGCTGCAAATCTAAACCTAAGACTTGAGAAACCATAAATTCCCTAAATTTCTTACCTTCTGAAGCTGGCCTGCTCTACTGATCCTTGTGTTCACCACATCCATAAATACATATTTGTCTGTACTCCATTATTTCATAATATAAAACATGACCAAAAATATACAGTTGATCTATATGAAATTGTTATATTTATAACTCAAAAACAGTTGAGTATTGAGCTGATTACCATTCAACACAGATACATACAAGTAAATATCCTAAAATGAGAAAAATGCATTGGTTTATCCTTAGTTTGCAAGATTATCAATAGTTTTATTTTCTCCTTTATGAATGAACTTTTAAGTATTTAAAACCAACATATAATATTTCAAAATCAGAAAAATATTGTGATCACTTCAGCAGGACCATACAGCCCAATATAAGCTAAGCTATCCTAAATCTTTAAAGGCTTCCTCTTAAAGATGCCTGTTATGTGATCATCATTTTATTATCAACATCTTTGCAAAAAAATAAAAAGGACTTTCAGAAATATGAGAGTATAAGACAGACTAAGAAATTCTGATAATTGAAGAAATAGCAAAGAAGCAAAATGTCTTGCTTTGGAGAGAGCAGTTATAAGGAGGTAGTATAGGAGAATGTCCAGAAAAGGGCTGTTAGGGCCAACAGGGAGATTTGAGACAATGGCTCAGTGATAGTAAGAAAGAGGATCCAATAGTGGAAGGAAAAGAGGGCCCCAAAATTACTGGTGTTGCTTTAAACAAGTCATGCACTGAAGGCC
The DNA here is from genome assembly GCA_004027455.1 of Hydrochoerus hydrochaeris. Classification (NCBI taxonomy): domain Eukaryota; kingdom Metazoa; phylum Chordata; class Mammalia; order Rodentia; family Hydrochaeridae; genus Hydrochoerus; species Hydrochoerus hydrochaeris. The sequence continues at coordinate 16 of PVLA01018070.1, read as the reverse complement.
CCAGGGATGGAGCCCC
>PVLA01018069.1:0-15510 GCA_004027455.1 Hydrochoerus hydrochaeris | reverse complement strand
AATTACATTTTTCTAGAAGCATCTACACAAAGAATTCAGAAGTGTACTTCACGAGATTTTATGACATGAATCTATGTATGAAAACTTAAGATAATCATAAAAGGAAAAGCAAATTTAAAATATGTATAATTGCATTAGTGCCTGTTTCTAGTACATAATGTAGGTGTTCATCTTTGGAAGGCATCTGTTTGCATAGTAGGTCTGAGCTCTTCATTGTTGCCTTAGCAACCAGTATATATGTTTCTCCTCTATTTCTTGCTCCTCTCCATTTTTGAAAGATGTATGCTACTATTGCCTATTTAACATAATGTACTTTTACACAAAAGTAATCACAATGCCTTTTATATTAATTCAGTCAGGTATAATAGCAGAATCCTGAATATGCAAGTGAATCAGGATTTCACACAAGTTCCTAGGGTTCCAAGGAAAATGCATGGGATATGATTCCCAGAATAGGAATAGTGAGTGATGGAAATGATGTATTATTTTGACACCAGAAAGACAGAGTCAGCAGTGTGCAATAAATAAGGTGATAATTACAAACATGTGAATTAAATGCATGAGAATTGTAGCAGATTTGTTTTGTCTGAAATGGTTTTGCCATGAAGTTCAGGCTGGGCTTTGGCTCACTTTATCATCCAGGCTGGTCTTGGGCTTACTTTGTAGTATATGCTTATCTTGAATTTGAAGCAATCCTCTTGTATTAGCTTTCTGAGTCCTGGGATTACAGCCATACAACACCATCCCAGAATTCTAGCATTAGATTTACCTAGCAAAAATTTCATGCAGGGATGATAATGTAACACTTTGCCACTTGCTGTGAAATTTTTCAGGCATGGCACTGCTAAATGCTCCTAGTCTCCCTTTAGGCACATGTTCCACAGTGGCATTCCAGCAGCATATTATGATTTTAAAATAAAATTCAGTAATCAATGTTGAGAAAGTCAAAATCATGTTTCATTCTCTTTTACATAAGTAAATCTAGTGTCACTTGGATTTATCATGGATTTCAGTTTCCTTCAATAGAGAGCACTCATGTGATGTCACAACCTGACAAGAAGGTTCAGTGCAAGGCAGGATGACACATGAAAAGAAGGACAAAATTTTCACAGGATGCTGAATACACCATGGTTATTATATCAATTTCTGTATTGTGTAACATTGTAGTTGTTTATTGATACACATTTTTTTCAATATATGCCAGCATGTTATCTGTGTAAGTTTCCATGTGTGTAATGTATTACTCTTCAATATTTGAAATAGACTTTGTGGCAGTTGTCATTTCTGCACACTCGATCCTGAGGTAGAAAATTGCTTACAAATTACTACAATGTAGTTCCTACTTCTATTCTCTGATTTTAATGTTTTATCATTTTTTAAAAAATAAAATGGTTCAGACATAGGCAAGATGGTGATTAAGCAATCTGACAATGTGAGGCAAGAGGATTTCAACTTTGCAATTTCAACCCAGGCTTGGCAACTTGGAAACAAAATGAAAGAGCTTAGTATAAATGATAGCTGGGGAGATAGCTTAGTATAAATGTCCTGAATTCAAATCTAAGTCCTGAAATGTTAAAATATGCCTTGCTTACTGATAAGGAAGTAAATCCACTGGCCTCATCTCACTTGCTGAGTAGATCTGGCCTGTTCTTACCATCCCCCCTCTGATATTAGGATTCATTTCCAGAATATGTAGTCTCAAATCACACGAGTGCACTTACCATCCTACTTACTGGATGTAAGAGTAAACTTGCAAAATATACAGTTAGTCAATCCCTGCTCTGTAAAGACAAGAGCAACCTCGTTTTAAGTGCAGTAATGCCCTTGTGGAGCATTGCAGTATCCCATTTGCAATCCAGGAATAGCACCTGTCAACTTGCTTACTAGTATAGGTTTTGGCTCATTTTCCCTGTCCCTTCAGTATCAAATGTTTGGTGTTTCATCACCAGCTGTTGGGTGATGCAGGAAAGCTGTGTGCATCATAAACTGGAAAGAGGCACAGGGAGATCAGGACAACTCATTATGTGGAGGCTTTCTTTACATTTTTGCTGCCATGTTTTGGACCCAGGGTCACCTGCTGATAAAATCCTCTAGAAATTGAGCCTGGTTGCTGGGTGACTGCCTTAGAGAGCAGGAAACAAATACAAAAGGAAACAATATAGAGGCTATAAATGTTAAGTGTGAAGCTAGGTGCTCTGAGATGGATACAGATTGGCTAAATGTTACCTGATGAAGTTAGTCTCCCCATGAAACCTGTGAAATCTGAGACATGACTTCTGTACTGGCTTCAACCTGATTCCTTCAAAGCTGTGCATGAGGCTTGACTGGCAGATGGGATCACAGTGCCCTGTACTGTTCCAGCTACAACTTAAACCTCATGCAAATTGGCACACATTCAGTAAATTCACCAGGTGCCCTGTGCCTTGAAATTCTTTTATTTTTATTTTATTTAAAGAGAAAAAAAAACAGAAAAATGGAAGAACTAGTTCAGAATTTCCCCCCCAAAAAAGGATAAACAGTAAGAAATCACTAGTTGATCAATTACATATTGCCCTTTTATAAATACTTGTTTGAGTTACAAAATTAAACCATACAAAAGGGATATTCAGACAGTGACACTGCAAACATATCTGTTCAACAATCCAAGAAGAACTTAGAAATATATTTATCAATCTCACACACTTAAATATATATGCAGTTATATCTTTTATAGCACTTCCTATTTCTTCTTTTTTACAATAGTATTACACATTTTTAAAAATTCTATTTGAAGAGAAAAAATCAAACCAAAAAAGTGAAGCAATAATACAGAATTCTAAAAGAAAAAATATAAAAATACTGAGAAATTACTAGTTGATAAATTACATATTGTCATCTTGGATATAGTTGTGTAAGTTATGAAATTAAAGGATACATAGTAGACATTCAAACAGTGAGAATAAAAACAGTTCTGCTCTACAATCCAACTAACATTCAGCACTATGATAATCCATTTTACACACTCAAACATACATACAGTTATATCACTTAGAACACTTTCCATCTCTTTTTTACAATAGCAATTACACATTTGAGGTTTTATTACTCATTTACTACTTATTTTTACACTAGAGACACAATGTGATATTTATAAATATGATTCTTATTTCACTAAAGCTGATAGACTCAAGTTGTCTCCACTTAACTATGAAGGTCTCAAGATCTCCTTTATATAGTTGAATAATATTCCATTGTATAAAAATACCATTTTTTCATCCACTCTGCAGTTGATGTGCATCTTGGTTGTTTCCAAGATTTAGCTATTACAAATAGTGCTGCTATGAACATGGGTGCACATATATCACTGTGATATGACCTTTTCAGTTCTGGAAAAATTCCCAGGAAGGGAATAGCTGGATTGAATGGAACTTCCAATCCTAGTCTTCTGAGAATTCTCCATATGGATTTCCACAGTGGTTGCACCAGTCTACATTACCAACAACAGTGGAGCAGTGTTCTTTTTTCCATGCAGGCTCACAAACATTTGTTGTCAATTGATTTTTTTGATGGAAGCTATTCTTTCTGGAGTGAGATGAAATCTCAATGTTGATTTAATTTTCATTTCTTGAATGAGCAGTGATGGTGAACATTTTTCATGAATTTATTTGCTATTTGTATGTCTTCATCTGAGAACTGTATGTTCATCTCAGATGCCCATTTTTAGAGAAGGTCTTTGAATTTGGGGTGCAGGATGTTTTTCATTTCTTTATATGTTCTGGAAATAAGTCCTTTGAGGGATTGCTGCCTAAAATTCTTTCCCACTCTGTGGGTTATCTTTTCACTCTGTTGGTGATCTCCTTTGAAGTGCAGAAACTTCTCAATAATGTGAGATCCCATTTGTTGATTCTTTGAAGTGTTTCCCGTGCAGTTTGCCTTTTGTTCATGAATTCTCTGCCTACCCCTATGTCCCCAAGACTTCTACCTACCTTGTCTTCCAGTAGATTTAGTGTTTCTGTTTTAATATTGAGGTCTTTGATCCATTTAGACTTTAGTTTCGTGCATGGTGATATGCATGGATCTAGTTTCAGTCTTCGGCATGTAGAGAGCCAGTTTTTCCAACACCATTTATTAAAGAGACTATCCTTCCAGCGCACATATTTAGCCCCTTTGTCAAATACCAGGTGGCTGATTGTCTTTGTAGTTGTGCTTACATCTTCTAATCAGTTCCATTGATCCTCAGGTCTATTCCTTTGCCAGTACCAAGCTGACTTTATCACTGTGGCTTTATAGAACTGTTTCAAGTCAGGAATTCAGATGCCTCCTGCCTTGCTTTTATTGCCTAGAATTGCCTTTGCTATTCCAGGTTTCTTCTGATTCCAAATGAATTGTAGTAGTGTGTTCTCTAGATCTGCGAGGTATGTCAATAGTATTTTGATTGGGATTGCATTAAATCTGTATAACAGTTGGGAGTATTGCCATTTTCACAATGTTGGTTCTTCCTAACCAAGAGCAAGTAATGTCCTTCCATTTTCTAAATCCTCTTCAATCTCCTTTTTCAGCATAGTATAATTTTCTGCATATAGGTCTTTTCCTTTTTTAGTTAGGTTGATTCCTAAGTATTTCATTTTTTACATGTTATTGTAGAAGGCAATATTTCCATAATTTCTCTCTCAGTGAGTTTTTTGTCTGTGTATAGGAATGCTGCTGATTTTTGAGCACTGGCTTTGTATCCAACTAAACTGCTGAATTTGTTTATTACTTTTAGTAGTCCTTTAATGGAGCCTTTTTTGTCTTCTAAATAGAGTATCATGTCATCTGCAAATAGTGATAATTTAACTTCTTCATTTCCTATCTTTACTCCTTTTATTTTTCTCTGTTTGATTGCCCTGGCTAGTGTTTTCAGAACTATATTAAAAAGGAGTGGTGAGAGTGGACCTCCTTGTTTTGTTCCTGATTTTAAAGTGAAAGCTTTCAGTTTTTGTCCAGTTTAGTATAATGTTGGCTGTTGGCTTGTAGATGGCCTTTATAAGGTTGAGATAGACATGGTGTATTCTGAGTTTCTGAAGTGTTTTTATCATGAACATGTGCTGGACTTTGTCAAAAGCTTTTTCTGCATCTATTGAGATGACCATGTGGTTTTTGTTTTTGGTGCTGTTGATGTGGTGTATTACATTTATTGATTTGCATGTGTTAAACCATGCCTGCATTCCTGGAATGAACCCCACTTGATCATGATGTATAATCTTCTTGATGATTTTCTGGATTCTATTTGCCAGTATTTTGTAGAGAATCTTTGTAGCAATGTTCATTAGTGATATTGGCCTATAGTTCTTTTTGGTTGGATCTTTCTCTAGTTTTGGTATCAGAGTACTACTTGCCTCCAGGAATCATGTAGGGAGGATTGCTTTCTTTTCAATTTCATTGAAGAGTTTAATGAGTACTGGCATCAAATCTTCTCTAAATTTCTTGTAGAATTCAGCTGTGAATCCATGAGAGCTTGGGCTTTTCTTTGTTGGTAAGTTTTTAATTACACTTTCAGTTTCAATAGCTGATATTGGGTTGTTCAAAATTGCTATATCTTTTTGCTTGAGTTTTGGTAGTTCATATGTTTCTAGAAATCTGTCCATTTCCTCTGTGTTTTCCACTCTATGTGAGTAGAGATTTTCAAAGTAGGTATTCATGATCTTTTGAATTTCCATGGTATCTGTAGTAATTTCTCACTTTTCAGTTCTTATTATATGAATTTGGGTTTTTTCTTTCTTTCTTTTGATAAGATTAGCTAGGGGTTTGTCAATTTTGTTTACTCTCTCAAAAAACCAGCTTTTTGATTCATTAATTCTTTGTATTTTATTTTTAGTTTCAGTTGCATTGATTTGTGCTCTAACCTTTACAATTTCCTCTCTTCTAGGAGCTTTGGGTTTAGCTTGCTCTTCTTTTTCTAGAGGCTTGAGATGGAGGATTAGGTTGTCTATTTGTGCTCATTCTGTTTTCTTGATATGACAATTTATTGCTATATATTTCACTCTTAAGACCACTTTCATTGCATCCCACAGGTTACAGTATGTTGTTTCTATATTTTCATTGAATTGTAGGTATTGCTATATTTCTTCTTTAATTTCATCTGTAGCCCACTGGTTGTTCAAAAGGTTGTTATTTAATTTCCGTGTATTTATGCAGGTTCTGCAATTTCTTTTGCCATTAATTTCCAATGTCAGTACACCATGGTCAGATATTATGCATGGTATATATTCAATATTTTGCATTTACTTAAGAATGTTTATGAGATAATATAATGTCTATTTGGATAATATCCCATACACAGCTGTGAAAAAATGTGTATTCTGATGTTTTGGGGTGGAATACTGTAAACATCTACTAAGTCCAATTGCTCGCAGGTGTGTTTCAGTTCTATTATTTCTTTGCTGACTTTTTGATGAGTTGATCTGTCTGTTACAATGGGCTGTTAAGGTATCCTGTTATAATTGTGTTCTTGCATAATTGGTTTTTCATGTCCATTAGTATCTGACTTATATAGTTGGATGCTTATGTGTGTCATGCATATATATTTATATTTGTTATTTCTTCCTCTTGAATTTTTCCACTAATGAGTATGTAGTGACCTTCTTTAACTCTTAATTATTTTAGGTTTAAAGTTCACATTGTCTGCTAATTGAATAATTACCTGGGCTTTTTTCTGTGTTCCTTTTGCATGGAATACTGTTTTCCATCCTTTGAATTTAATCTATGAGTTTCCTTCTGGGTCAGATGTGTTTCTTATATACAGCATATTGCAGGACCATGTTTCTTGATCAATTCTCTCAATGTATTACTTTTGATAGGTGAATTGAGGCCATTTACATTTATGGATATCACTGATACATACTGGATAGACTTTGCAAGTTTATGTTCCAGGTGTTGGCTTTCTGCTCTTCCCCTTATTTAATTGCTTGTCCTACCTGGTGGTTTCTTTCTGTTGTTATTCTGGGGATTGTGGTCATATTTATTTCTGTGTAGCATGTCTTTCAGTACTCTTTCTAGGGTTGGTTTGGTGGACGTGTATTTCTTCAGTTGTTCTTTGTCATGGAAGTACCTTGTGTCTCCATTAAATTTGAATAAAAGTTTTACTGTGTACATCAGTCTAGGTTGAAAGCTGTTTTCTTTCAGGGCTTGAAATACCTCATTCCAAGCTCATCTTGCCTTGAGAGTTTGTGTTGAAAAGTCTGCCATGATTGTAATTGGCTTTCCTTGATAGGTGAGTTGTGTCTTTTCTCTAAGATCTTTTAGTACTACGTTATTATGCTATATATCTGAGACCTAAATTATTACGTGACTGGTTGTGAATTTATGTTTATTGTGACTGGTGTTCAATATGCCTCAATTATCTGCATATCAGAACCTTTCCCCATGTTTGGGAAACTTTCTGCTATTCTGTAAATTTTTTACCTATGATGTTTGCCTGGATTCCTGTATCTTCACTAATGCCCATTATTCTTATATTGTTGCTCTTGGCATCATCATGAAGCTTCTGGATTGTCATTTCATGCTGGTTTATTTTTAAAAGTTCCGTCCTTTCCTGATCACTAATTGTGATCCTGTCCTTAAGGTCCAAAATCCTATCCTCAGATTCCTTCATGCAGTTTTGCACTTTTTCAACAGAATTTTTTTGTTTCTTGGATGTCTCTTTTTGTTTCATGAATTCTGCTTGTTTTCTATATTGTTCATTCAAAGTTTCAATCAGTTTCCCATGCTCATGTACTTTTTTATCTTGTTCTTCTTTTGCTTCATTCAACAACTCCTTTACTAAAGTTGTTATTTCTGTCTTTACATGGGAGAGTAATTCTAATTTGATTTCCTCTATAGCCTGATGCAGTTGTTTTTTATTTCACTTGCTATCTTTTCAGAGATTCCTGGTGTGTTATTTTTGGGGTCCTCTATTTCAATGTCCCCTATACTAGATTCTGGTGAAGTATATATTTGTGACTGCATTTTGCTGTTTTATGCTGTCATTTTCACTCTGCCTGGTGTTTTCTATGTGTAGGAGGGGATCACAAACACTCTTTCATACTCACCAAAGTCTTATAGTTAGTTGGAGGGCATTTTACTACTGGCCCTATTTATCCCCTGTACACCTCTATTTTAGGGACATACTCACCACACTGATACAGTTAATCTGCTATAGTCCAAGATTCACCACCTGGGAGCAAAGTTCCAAGTTTTTTCACACTAACTTGAGCCTGCTGAGCTCTTTTGATGTTCCAAGTGTGAGACAGGGCCCAGCAAAAGCAGTCCAGGACAGGTTTCAGTCTTGGGCCAGCCTCCTCCATGTTCCCAGTAGCAGGGCAGGCCCTCAGGGGCAGCTTATGCTTGAGGCAGTCTTGTGCTAAGTTCCTGGTAGCAGGGTGGGTCCACAGTGGAGGTTACTGGCAGCTTACACCTGATGCAGGCTACTGCTAAGTTCCCAGTGGCAGGGATGGCCCACAGGGGAGATTCCAGGCAGCTTACAACTGATGCAGGCTTCTGCTAAGTTCCTGGTGGCAGGGCGGGCCCACAGTAGAGGTATTAATTCAGTTGTGATCTGGTTCTAAGGTATTTGTTCTGTAAAAATGGTTAATGATAAATTATCTTAAGTGAGATGTTAAACCCATTTTCTATTGATATGATGGAGCTTATAGATAGACCACTTGTATTTCAAAAAATAATGCAGTAACACTTTTCCAGTTTTGAGCACTTCCAATAAAAAATGGATGTTTTGAATTTTAAAAAGCAATTAAAATATGAATGGACAAATATATAAACACAAAAACAATTATTTTAAATCAGCGTGCTCTCACATACTGCCCAAATTGAACTGCAATAATCCTTTAAATTTTTAGGTTTGTAAATATAAATAAATGATTCTGAATTTTTCTTGTAGGTCAGCAGTTAACAGAGTTCTCTTGTAATGAGATTCAGAAGGAAAAAAACTTTTACATCTATGAAAGCAAGTAGGAATCTTGTACAGGAACTGCCTTGGTTCCAGTGGGAACTACCTTTCCCCCCTGCTATCTCTCTTCTGTTTGTGTTCTTGGTTTTTGGTTCCTTTTTTCTTTGGTCTTTTAGTGACAGGGTCTCGATATGCAGTTCAGGCTGGTCTTGCACTCACTTTGTAGCCCAGGGTGTTCTTGAATTGGCAGCAATCCTCCTGCCTCAGCACCACAAGTTCTGGGATTACAGGCATGTGCCATTATGCCTGGCTCTCTTCTGGTCTTTTAAAATGATATTCATCACCAAATGTAATAGCAGCCTGTACTGCCACTTGTTTTTCAATAGAAGGCAATGTTTGATGTAAGAGCAATAATACATTTTTCCAGTTCAGCTCATAGGTCTGAGTAAATGCCCTATAAGAACTTAGTGTACTTAGATTGTCTGAAAACCATCACAGATCTTATTTGACCTGAGTGAGGCCACTGAAAACAAAGAACACTTGGGCACAGGTAGGACCAAATTCTCTACCCACCTCCTGTCAAAAACAGATAGAGGTGGATACAGCCCAGTAGAGACATCATTTACAGCTGGTTTGACAGTCTTGTCCTAAGGGTAGGGAGACTCAGACTCAGTAATGGTAAATCATCAGACCATGTGCCAAGGTCTACAGGCATTTGGATTTCCAGTGTACCCACATCTACAACACAAACACAAGTCAGGATTGTCTCTCAATGAAGAGAAAGCCCAAACATAAGACACCTTGGATCTTACTCTGTCTCACACAGTACATCACCACTATAAAACAGTCACAATCAGCACTTCCCTCTGCATTCCCTTTTGTCTCCAGGAAATAGGCATCCCATGCAAGGGTACAGAACAATATTGAACAGATCTTCCTCAGAGTGTGAAGGTCAAACAACTTCCAGTTCTTAAGAATACACTCCAAAGAAGGAAAGGCATTTAACATTGAGATTTTCATCTGCAAAAGAGCAAGGGAAAAAATAAGGTGGACACTTTGAATCCCTACTTGGTTTACACATGCTCTCAAGGTGTCCCTTGAGGTTTCTCTGCTCCAGAGCAGGTGGTTGGCATCTGCAGAGTAGCCAAAAATAGGGCTGGACTAGCCACCCTTTGCAATGCACACACCTACCTCCTCTGTAAACCTCATTTCCAGCTCCAGAGTGTGTTACCAAAAGCACAGGCAACACTTGATTCCTGCTAGAACAGCCATGTTTAAGAAGGGAAGTGTTGCCAGTGAAACATTAAGCCAATGACCAAGAAAGCTGAACAACTACATGTTTCCATCTATGGATCCTACAGGAGAAAACCCTTGCCCAGGTGCTGGATCAGCCCAAACTCTCATGTATGCCTTTCTGAATGAGCATGAATTCTGATTCTCTTCTAACTCAGGGTGGGGATATGTCATTTATAAAGGGATTCCTATAGATGAGCACTCAAATTCTAGGGATTCAGGAGCTTCTAGCTAAAAAGGAAAAAAAGATTTTCAGAATTGTATAAAATGAATATTACCATTTACTGACAGTGATAACAACTATCTACAACAGAGACGAACTGCAAAACCTGTCACCTGGCGTCTAACCTGTGAGTGGGAGGTGCAAAGCAATTAGAGATTCAAAAGCCCACCTCAAACAGATGTATAAAATAAAAACAAGTCATCTTGTAACTGCCAGGCAAGCCAACTCAAGCAAATTCAGCAATCAGCATAGAATTAAGTTTAAATTTAAATGCAGCATATGTGAAATGATAATATAACAGAGGAGCTCTACCTGCTAAAATAAAAAACCTCCCAACAAAGAAACCCGAAGTGAACACATTGCAGTCTTCCCTGCTCTCAACTTTTAACCAACAAAAGGAATAAGCAACCAGTAAACAATGGTTGACAATTTTTGATTACTGAAATGAGCCACAATCCAGAATTTCATCAAAATACTTAGGGGTGTCATGAAACACAAGCAAACTTTTACCTCCTTCCAGTCATCTTAGTACAACCTCCAAGATGACACAGAAATATAGCTCCCAGCCTGCAAGATGTCAGATGGGCTGAGTTCTTGTCCCCTGACAGCAAAGATTTCAAAGGCTAAAGGTGGCTAAAAGAAAAGGTTTACTGAGAGAAAGGAGGTCCTTGAAGTGGGTTGCACTAGGACACTTTGTCAAAGGTAATTTAGACTGCAAAATCACAATGTGGTTCAATATAATCAACCTAAAAGATTACAAGTGTAGCTAATAGTGATCCAATAGGTTCATGGGTCATGTAAAAGGGTACATATAACAAAGACATTTTTGGGAAGGGGTGGGGCTAGACGTTCTGGTTCCTCACCTTGGGCAATTGATACCTAGCTGGAGTTCCTGGACCAGGTGGTGCTAATTATAGTATAATTCCAAGTTACCGCTTATGCCTTAGGCAAGTTAAGCCTGGCTACTGCATCTTTCTTTTAAGGCCTGATTTCTTCAGATGCACTTCCAGTCACAATTCTGATGTCTTTATTTCCACTGAATTATTTTAGAGCCCAACTCCCTTCTGACTGTATATCTATCTAACTTAGCTGTCTACAATAAGACTAGCCCCAGGGAGGAATCGTCCAGGGGTCAATCCAAAAAAACAGTGTGGCACCCTTTTCTGTCCATGCCGTGTCCTAGTCCATCCACACCTTGTGACAAGGTCCATGGGTGGAGGAGAGCGCTTCAAGGAATCGCTTCTCCAGGAAAAGGACACCACATGTGAGAATTGGGCACAAGGATCTTGTAATGTTTTGTACTGATAATTGTAATTCACATATATATATTTTCATGTAATACTCAATATGAAGTCGAAAATAGAAACTCCAGAGGAGTTACTAGAAACCCTCTAGATAAATTTGTGAAAACTAATTGTGAAATTTTACCATCTGTGAGTAGTATGAGAGAGTTTATACAAAAGCTTTAAATGAAAGAGCTCATGGGGGAAAAGATCATAGGGAAAATTCCTGTGAGACAACTGCCCTGAGACACTGGACAGGCAGCCAGAGATGGGCAACTAGGACAAATATGTTATGCCACCGGCTGCCTAATACAGACACAGGACCAATTGCTGTCCTGTAGGCCCATGATGGGTAAGGCCTGGTTGGGTTCATCTGAAAAGTCCTTGACCCAAGACAGGCACTGTCCTACAGGCAGCCAGAGACAGGCAATTAGGACACATATGTTATGCCACCAGCCGCCTAAGACAGGCACAGGACCAATTGCTGTTCTGCAGGCCCATGACAGGTAAGGCCTGGTTGGATTCATATGAAGAGTCTTTGACCCAAGACAGGCGCTATCCTCACAGGGCCTGCCATACTACCATAAGTGATAAGGGAAAAATGTAGGGAGTGGCATGATAGCTTCACAACTGCCACTCCATCTCTCCCTCCTGTGGGAATCCAGGTGTGTCAGCTTACATTTTCCAAGCTAATTAATTAACAAGAGTAAAGTGTTACAAAGGTGAAAAAAGTTAGCAAATATATACTCCAGGTTCTAAAAAATAAAATAGATTCAGATTCACTCACAGACAGGTGTGCAGTGTCTTCTGTCTCTCACTCACCAACTCCCTGACCACCTTTGGGAACCTTGAGCCCTGTTGCAGCTGGACTCTGGCATCTGGCATCCGAAACAGGGACCTGAAGGTAAGTCTTTTTCGTCAGGGATAGGATTCTTGCATAAGGGTGCTGCAGACCCGCGGATATGATCCAGTACTTAGAGAGAGAAGTACAGAGGCAAGAAAATATTAATTGTTATGGGACATTCAGGGTCCAAGGAAGGGCATATATATGCCAAAATTCTGAGACATATGCTAAAAACAAGAGGTATTACTGTATCCACTAAACAGTTATGGGAATTTCTTGCTTTTGTGCACCAAGTTTCCCCCTGGTTTCCTGAGGAAGGGTCACTAGATTTAGAAATGTGGATGAAGGTGGGCAAAGAAATGAAGGCTCATTATGAGATTTATGGGCCTGAGGGAGTTCCTTATAATGCCTTTTCCCTTTGGAATGTGCTAAAGGATTGTTTTGACCCTACACACTAAATGGTTTGCATGGCTAAAGAAATAAATCTGGATGAGGACAGACCACTTTCGTTTGATGGGTCAAAAAGAAACTATAAAACTCATATAGATAAAGCCACTTTAACCTCACCACCCCCAGTAGAAAGTAAAAATATTAATACTGAAAATTCAACATCTGGTAGTGATAGTGATAGTAAAAGTTCTTCGGGGGAAGAGAAACCCTTGCCCCCAGATTATGCAGCTGAACTGGAGGAGGAAGCTGCTCAGTACCATCATGACGAGTTATTTCCGGCCTTTTGTTCACTTTCAAAAAACCTCCCAACAACAAACCAACGGGGTAAAAATAAGAAAACCCCTTTATCAAACATAGGGTTTATGGGAGCCATGCAAAAAGCCCATAAGAAAGGGCAAATGCTAGAGCACTGTTTCCTGGTCATTTTTCCTGGATCTGATGAGGAACCTCAGTGGGAACCCATTTCCTTTAAATTATTAAAAGAGATTAAGATGGCAGTTAAAGACTTTGGTCTGGCTTCTCCCTATACTCTGCAATTGATGGAAAATTTGGCTAGCCAATGGTTGACCCCCTTTGATTGGATGTCCATCGCTAAATCCTGCCTGTCTGGGGGAACATATTTAATTTGGAAATCTGATTATGAGGACAGGGATAAAGTGCTAGCAAAGAGGTATATATTAAAAAGGCCTCGAGATAGAATTACTTATGAAATGTTGACAGGAGAGTATTTGTCAACTCAAGCCCAAATACGGCTCCCCATGGAGGTTTTAAAGGAAGTCTCTAAGATAGCAATGGAGGCTTGGTGGAGTCTTTCTCATGCTGGAAAAGCCACTTCCACCTTTTTAAGTAATATTAAACAGGGGGCTACTGAGTCATTTAAAGACTTTGTGGCCAGATTGCAAGAGGCTGCTTCTCATGCCTTGGCTAACCCTGAGGCAGAGGAAATTGTAGTAAAACAATTGGAATTTGAAAATGCTAACACTACTTGCCAAGCCTTACTAAGGCACATTAGAAAAGAAGGATCTATAGGAGATTACATTAAGATGTGCATGGATGCCTCCCTGGCACATATTCAGGGCTTTGCCATGGCTGCACCCCTGCAAGGTCAAACATATAGTAAATTTATGCTGTTGCTAAATAGAAACCAATGGGGCACCCCCTCCTGGGAGCCCCAAACGTTGCAAAGCTTTCCTTGTCAGACTTGGCCTGCGGCTCCCCAGGGAGTGCAGGGCTAGATCTACCTGCCTCTAGATATGTTATTATCACTCCTGAGGATGAAATTCATATTGTCCCTACCATAGTGTTTGGATCTCTACCTAAAAACACTATGGGCCTGGTCCTGGGGAGAAGTAGTACCTTAAAAGCAGGGCTTCAGGTAGTACCCGGGGAAATAGATAGTGACTACACTGGAGAGATAAAGATTATCATTCATCCAGGAACTAGAACTATACAAGTCTTTCCCAGACAAAGAATAGCTCAATTACTACTCCTACATTATGTCACTATGCAGAGTCAAGTTCTTGATCCCAATAGGGGGAAAAAGGGATTTGGATCTACTGATGTCGTTGCATGGGTGCAACAGATTACCCGAGAAAGACCTATGCAAGACATAAAAGTTAATGGCAAAAGCTTTAAAGGTTTAATTGACACAGGGGCTGATGTCTCATGCATAGCTGGAAATGATTGGCCTGCTAATTGGCCTACTCAAAATAGTCACTCATCCCTTATAGGACTAGGACAAGCCACAAACATTGCCAAAAGTTCCTCAATATTACATTGGGAATTTGAAAATCATAATGGAACATTTCAACCTTATATAATTCCATCTTTGCCATTTATGCTATGAGGTAGATATGTATTGTCCCAAATGGATATGAAAATTGGCACTGATGAGGCTTTTTTATCTTAGAGGCCACTGCCCTTCCCAAAGCTGATAAGATTGCTTGGATATTGGATGATCCAGTTTGGGTGGAGCAGTGGCCTTTACCGAAAGAGAAATTACTAGCTGCCACTGAACTCGTTCAGGAACAGCTACTAGCAGGACACATTGAACCTTCTAACAGTCCATGGAATACTCCAATTTTTGTGATAAAGAAAAAATCTGGGAAATGGTGCCTTCTGCAGGATCTAAGAGCTATTAACAAAACTATGGTAAGCATGGGAGCTTTACAGCCTGGTTTACCCTCCCCGGTAGCTATTCCTAAAAATAACTTAACATACATTATTGATTTACAGGACTGTTTTTTAACTATCCCTCTACATCCTGATGATTGTTTTTGATTTGCTTTCAGTCTACCCTCTCCTAATTTTCAAGAGCCATATAAATGATATCAATGGAGAGTATTACCTCAGGGAATGAAAAATAGCCCTACTCTCTGTCAAAAATATGTGGCTGATGCACTAACTATTATAAGGCAAAATTACCCTAATGTATATATTATTCATTATATGGATGACATATTATTATCTAGTGATAATATGGATACCCTAAAACAGGTTCTTTCAGACACTGTTA
>PVLA01018068.1:0-15505 GCA_004027455.1 Hydrochoerus hydrochaeris | reverse complement strand
ATATTTAGATAGATGATAGATATTTAGATGATAGACCAATAGATAGATAGATAAGTACATAATTAGATACATAGATATTTAGATACATACATACATACATACATACCTGAACTTTGGAGCATTACTCTATTAAATTCTCTTTTTGAAATGAATGCAAATAATTATTGCACTTATCAAGCCAAAAATTCTCCACTCTGGTTAAACAGTCACAGATTGAGAAAAAAAATAATAAATACTTGCTAAACTACAGATTACTGTAAGACTCTAGAGTTGATGAAGGTTAGTAAGTGAAAGTTGTATTCCTTAAGACCATGTATTTTACAGTGCTCATGTTTCAAACGAGAGAGGTATCAGCCACAATCCCTTTAGAAATACAAACTAGACATTACTTTTATTTTAAGGAGGATAAAACGGAACAAAACCAATCAAAACAAACCAGCGTGAGAGATACAGGACTTCAAACCATTATGGAATCAGCAATAGTGACCACAATGTCCTTTCGATGTGTCCAAAATAGCTGCAGATAACTTCGGACATAGCAAAAATCAAACAGAACAGAGAAGAATAGAACTGACAAAAGCAAAACAATGCAACCAAAGATTTCAAAAGGAGCCAATAGTAAACCCCAAATGCCTACCATAATAGATCTTGCTATTTTTGAAATAGCTGCCCCGGCCATCAGATTTGACATCATCAAACAGAACGAAAGAGAATAAAACCCAACCCAACAAAACAATGGAGACAATATAGGACCTCAAAACAAGACCCTAGGGAGTCAGCAATGGCTGCAGCCCTCAGGAGGAGATGCCACCAGATGCCACAGTGTACACTGCTCTCCCCTGAACCTGTGATCAGACCACTGTCCCTAGACCTGCGAAGTTAGTGAGACACCAAAGCACCACTGGCCTCCACTTGCATTTCACCTCCAGAGCTGTCATCGCAGCCTGTGTCTCTGGATAAGCTAGTTGCTTATGAGGGGTGGCTTGGTCCTTGTTTGCCAGCGTGCACTGGAAGGGGCTGGGGTCTGTCTGTCCCGGCCCTGTGGCAATCTGTACACATCGCTCGTTCCCAGACCGGGCTTGTTTGCTGAGGTGGCCTCTGTTCTCTCTCCTCTGTTCCCTCTCACCAAGGGTGCTGACTCCCAAATTAGACTTTTTTAATCTGCCAGAGAATTTTTTCCAACATGAAATTATTTTTCTGAGATGCATGCTAAGTAATAAAGACACCAATAACCTAAATTAGAAAAGCATGAATTTACTTGAGATGTACTAGGAAACAGTATTCCAAAGGAAGCTGACTATTTAGCTCAGTCATGGTTTCCAGTGATCCTACACGTAAATAAAGACAGCATATCTCTGCCCATCAATTAAACAGACAAAAAATGAAAGAAAGAGAATATAATTTTAACTTTCAGCATGGTCTCATGAAATTTTCCTTTTCCAACTATGAATATATTTTTTCATTGGGTCACTACATCATTGTATCACGGTTTGATGTAAACTTCACCTCACAGCTTACTTCTTTGTCTTGGCTTGGCGTTCTTTCTTTTTTTCTCACATTTTTTAAAATTTCATTTTAAGAGAGAAAGAAAAGAAAATTTTAAAAAGACAAAACAGATACAACGAGAAAAAAGTAGAATACAGAATTCAAAGATCATTAACATCATAAAATCGCTAGTTGATGCATTACATATTGTCATCTTAGCAATAGTTGTTAAAGTTACAAAATCAAAGCATAAAAAGTGACCAGACACTCAAACATTGGCAGTGTAAAGCCTTCTGTTCAACGATCCAACAGAAATTCAGTAATACGGTCATCTGTCTTACGCACTATACATACAATTATATCCTTTAGAGCACTTTCTTTCCCTTTCACTTTTACAATAGTGATTATATCTATTATACTTTTATATCTATTATACTTTCTGGATCCCATTATTCTGTCAGTTCTTATTATTTTTACCCTAGAGAGACAATGTGATATTTACTTCTGATAGTTTTGGTTATTTCATTCATGCGGATATTCTCAAGATGTTTCCATTTAGTTATAAAGGCCTCAAGATCATCCTTCTTTATAGCTGCATACTATTCCATTGTGTAAAAATACCAAGTTTTTTCCATCCACTCTGCGGTTGATGGGCATCTTGGTTGTTTCCAAGATTTAGCTATTACAAATTGTGCCGCTATGAACATGGATGCACATGTATCACTGTGATATGAACTTTTCAGTTCTTCTGGGAAAATACCCAGGAGGGGAATAGCTGGGTTGAATGGGGCTTCCAATCCTAGTTTTTCGAGGAAACTCCATACTGAGTTCCATAGTGGTTGCACCAGTCTACACTCCCACCAACAGTGGAGCAGTGTTCCTTTTTCCCCGCAGCCCCTTGGTGCTCTTTTGTAACATGCTATGATTCCACACTTACCAAGGCACCTAGATTCTCACAAGGCGAAGAAATGTGACATGTAGTCAGTGCTTCCCACAAATTTTCTGTATGTTTGTAAACCTGTCTCATGTTTGTTCTCTAGATTTTTTTTTTAAAAGTCTCCTGAGAGCAGAGATTATCTAGATTTTGCCTTTTGCAACTCAGTCTTCTCTGGGCCATGGATTGGATTAAGTTTTTAAATTTATAATTCTGAATGCTAACATTCTTCAGCTGAGGCAATTTTACTGTTAGGGTGGCAGATTCATAGAATCGGTTGAAATCAACCTTTAATTTGTTTTCAAAGGGAGGCATCTTTTCCACCCTTAATCAATCACATAAAATATTTAACCACAATATATACATCGACATATTCAGAAACTCATCTATCAGACATACCAGGAATAGAAATCACGTTTTCTATTTCAGGTAAGAAACTGTATAGCACCTGACTAATTGCTGACAGACAAAGAAAAATGAGTACAAAATAAAAACAGATCTTTACGTAAATTTGAAAGGATGAACTCACCACGATAGCACTATGAGAAACACAGATAATCACCTTAGAGAGAAACGTTTAATGGTATTATTTTAAGATTCCTAAAGCTGAAGACAGAAGTGTGGAGCTAAGGTATCACAATGCTATATTTAAATAGAATGAACTGATTTTTTTTAATACTTTAAATAGATTATAGAGACCTGTCTTCCACTGTCTCGCTGGTCTCTATCTCTCATTCAGTTTCCCAAGACTAGTACCAAATTTTTCTGTGTTTCCCTCCTAAGTGCTGCCTTACTATGTCTTCCAAAAGGGAGGCCCCGTCTTTTGCAAATGACAAGAGGAGAGAAAGCAAATCCCCTTTGGTCCACACACTGCACAACTGTTCCTGTACCGCAGGATGGATATTGACTACTACACCTGCATTTTGAATCAGTCGTGGCTTTGTGAATACATCCAGCACAAACACGTTTCACTAGTGCTTCAGTGCCAAGACCGTGATGCAAACCTTTCTGTATCCTCCACATCCTCTTAAAATAGCTCCAAAATTCCATCTTGCAGCCAGCTCAGCTACTCAACCTCAGCTTTCTCAAGCTACCTCTTGGACTCTTTGTTCCCTTTCCCTCCTGACAGGTATTAGCTGAAGACGGCAACCCTCCACGTACAGATTGTGGCCTAATCTTGCCCAATCATAAGAGCTAAGCCTTGGAAGCAGTGTCCTGTCCATCAGCAAATGAGCGGTTAAGAAAAATGTAGAGTTTACCAAAATGGAGCATTACCGAGCCATGAAAAAGCATACGCTTGAGTCATTTGTCAAAGAATGATTTTGCCTTTTGAGAGCATGCTATTAAGGGAAATAAGTCAGACACACAAGCTTCAGTCTTGTGTAACTTTTTCTTATATGAGAAACCCAAAGGGTCAATAAAGAGCAAGATAAAAAATAGATGACAGGAATGAGGGAGATAGATCCTTTCGTAAAAGGAAAGGGATCCAAGAGGGAGAGAAAGAGGATGAGCCAAAAATTAAAAAACAAGTCACACACCAATTCCCCACCATGAATGTTATCCTTACACACTACCAGTGTGTACCAATAGAAATGAAATAAACTGTTTTGTTTGATTTTGTTGTGTCCGATGCCACGGGCAGCTGTTTCAAAGAGACCGAGATCTCTTATGGTAGCTATTTTGGATTTACTTTTATCTTGTTTTGGAGTCCTGTATCTCTTTCGTTGTTTTGTTTTCACTGATTCTGTTCTGTTTTGTTTGCTTTTGCTATGTCTGAATGTATAGGCAGCTGTTTGGAAGACAGCAAAGTGCACTGTGGTAACCATTTTTGATTTCCGATTGTTTTGGATTCTTCTGTCACTTACCCCGGTTTGTTTCGCTTGCCTTTACTCTGCTTCATTTGGCTTGGCTTTATTCCCTTTAAATAAACCTTTCAAAAATGAAATAAAGACAACCAACACTTCGATTCCAAGGCTGTACCTCCGTCTTGATGGGCAACTGAGTTGAGGGGTGACCTTCAGCAAGTCACTGCAACCTCATGTTTGTTCTACGTCTTTCTCTCGGAGCACGAGCTCTTTCTCCCCTGCATGAAGATAACCAAGGGTAGGTATCTGTCCACACTGACGCACTTCCCGCACTTGAATTACTCAGTGTGATGCTGCAGATACAATGACACCTCGCAGGTTTGCATCCTGTTTGTGGAGTTAAATACCCCAGGCATTGGCCCCTCAGGTGAGCTGACACATGATCTAGGTGGGGAACTTGACTTTATGATTACAGACAAAGTGGCAGGGGTTGTTTGCCAACCCAGAGCATCATGAAATATCTGGAGAAGACAGAGAGACTTTCAGCAAGACCATGGCCACCAG
Source organism: Hydrochoerus hydrochaeris (assembly GCA_004027455.1). NCBI lineage: Eukaryota > Metazoa > Chordata > Mammalia > Rodentia > Hydrochaeridae > Hydrochoerus > Hydrochoerus hydrochaeris. The sequence continues at coordinate 10,717 of PVLA01018068.1, read as the reverse complement.
TTTTGTTATATTACATCTAAGAGAATCGTAAACAGCTTAAACATTTCTGGCTACCCACGGATGTGAGAAGAATTTCATGCGGATCACCGATTCCTGAGCTCTGCTTCATGTTGGAAATTTGGGTGCTGGGAGAACAGGCTGCCTACTTGCTGCCCTGGTAAGCAGCTGGGGGCCTGGCAAGCCAGCAGCACACCAGGGAGAGAACTATCAGCAATTCCTGAACTCTGGGTCATGTTGGAACTTTGGACACTGGGAGAACAGACAGCCTACTCGCCACCCTAGTAAGTAGCTGGGGGCCTAGCAAGCCACTGGTGCACCAGGGCGAGAACTATCATCAATTCCTGAGCTCTGCATCATGTTGGAACTTTGGGTGCTGGGAGAACAGGCGGCCTACTGGCAGCCCTGGTGAGCAGCTGGCGACCTGGCCAGCCACTGGCGCACCAGGGCGAGAACTATCAGTGATTCCTGAGCTCTGCTTCATGTTGGAACTTTGGGTGCTGGGAGAACAGGCAGCCGACTCGCAGCCCTGGTGAGCAGCTGGGGCCCTGCCGGTGGGCGGGCTAAGAATCAGACATTGATCCATCCCCCCTACCCCCTGTTAGCAAGTGGGCACCAGCGGTCTGAGTATCTCTTGGGAGGATGAATGTATGCAGTGTGGCAAGTAAGGGGGATTTCCTTCCACCATCTCTTTGAAGGCAAATATTTTTATCACTGTTTTGCTCAGTTTTGATTAATGGTACTGCTCTATTCAATATGCTGTTTTTAAAAGTTCGATATTTCCTTCCATTTTCCTCTACCTGATTGAAAGAACAGCTAATGTGAGCAGAATGGGCTGTACTATTGAGCGCATTGCTTGTGTCCTGGTGACCTGCTCTGAGGTTCTGTGATAGTTTTGCTGCACAGCGGTCGCATGGGTTTGTTCTGTCTTGTTCTGCTATATTTTGCTACCTTCAAAAAAAAAAAAGTAGATAAGAAAGTAACAGAATACCTCCAACAATCTCCCAACTCCACCAAAGCTGATCCATGGGGCGTGGATGAGGAGAAACTCAAAAACAAGGCAACAGAATTATATAAGGTGATTAAAAGTATATAACAACAACAAAACAAGTCAGTAAGGTACTGAGCAACCTGAAACAGGATACAACTAAACAGATAATGGACTTAAAAGCAAAAAGAAGAAAAGAAAGTGCTCCAGAGGATATGGCTGCATGTATGTTTAAGTGTGTAGGATTGAAAACCATGTTGCTAAGTTGTTACTGGATCATTAAACTTCTTTGCAGTCTCACTATTTGAATGTCCACTTTGTATGCTTTAATTTTGTAACTTTAACAACTAGGTCTAGGAAGACAATATGTAATGTATCAACTAGTGATTTCTTACTACTTTTTTTTCTGAAATTCTGTATTGTTTCTACCCCTTTTTCTGTTTTGCTTTTTTTTCTCTTTAAATAAAAAAAAAGAATTTCATATGCAACCAACATGTATTAGCTTTGTAACTAATATATTAAACACAACTAATATATTAAAAATTTAGGGTAAGATCAGAACAACAACAGTGGGAGATTGCAATCCCTGAGACAAGTGTGAGGTGATTATTAAAGCTGAACTGAGACCAATCATTTGAAAGCATTTTTTTCCAGTAAGCACTTCGGAAAATAAGAATTTAATTCTGTATCTATGTCTCTGCAGAAGTGAAAGTTGAAAACCAACTGCTGACATTAAAAAGTGAATTTTTCTTCAGAGCTCTGGCATGTCCCATTTTGACCTGTAAGGAGAGCAGCATCTGAGCCTGGCTAGAAATATTGTGTCTATCAGAAGAAAAATATCACTGGATTGGGAAACGAGAATAGCAAACCAACTTGGTTCAGACAAGGAGGTCAGCGGTGGGCTATTAATAAGTATTCCATCACTGATGCAGTGGACCACTCTAACAAGTGTATCTCAGCTGTTTTACCAACCAATTGTCCAACCTCAAAATGTCTAAAACACATGGAACTACCTGTCCCGTCTTCTACGTGTCCACGAATTTTTTTTTCTATTTGTGTTCCTTTTCTGTCATTTGCGAATTATCTCTGTTTTCTACACACCACAGTCCTCTCTGTGTATTCCATCTGCTTATTGTCCCTCAACCTACCATCTGTTTCTCTGTCTGTGTGAATACACAGCATCATTCTAATGCCAAAATAAGCTTTGTGGCTGATAAATCCTCTTCATTTGCAAAATGGCCCACTTATATTTTCCTATGAGAGCCTCAAAGCATGCAGCATTTCCCATTTCCTCTTATAATCTCTCCAGATTTCCATCCATTTTTTTCCCTTCTCAGCAATCCCCTCTCTAGGCATCTTCTTGTCTTTTATTTATCTACTTTTTGGCGTCTAATATGCAAATTATCTCAGCCTCTGAGTTTCCCTCCACCCATGATATACCTACACTGCTCAAATTGACTGGTTTTCTTGTCCCTTCTTTCTTGCACACAGTGAATATCTGGAAGGATTCTCCTCGCCTGTGTAGCTGGAATGCTCTGGGAGACAAGCTGTGAGTGCTCAGGATGCCTTGATTTCAGCCGTATACACACACTAACAATTTTCTTGTTTTGTACATAAATCAGGGAGTCCTCTAAAGGAAATGCAAACCATTTCCTCTAGCAGAGGCAAGATGCCTAGAGATGCAGTGACAGGAACCAGTGTTCTAGCAGCTGCCCACACACGCAGCTAGCTGTGTCAAGGAGTAGATAAAGCCAGGTGTGATGCACAGCACACATGTGCAATCTCAGAATTCAGGGAGGCTGAACCAAGAAGGTTCCAAGTTCATCTGTGACCACAGCACATCAGCAAATGAGTGAGACTGTATATCAAAAGAAAGGGGAAAAAAAGCAGTAAGAGAAGGTTTTAGAATTTTAGAACCAAGAGGGAAAGCCCTGGCTTCAGTTCCTAGTACTGCAAAATAAGAATATTAGAGGATAGATAGGATGGGATAGATAGATAGATAGAAAGAATAGACAGATATCCTTCTTTAGGGCAGAGTAGTACTCCGTTGTGCATGAATATATTTTGTTTATCCATTCATCCTTGGATGACCGTATGGACTGCTTCTGGAATTTGGCTATTATGAATCATACAGCTATAAAGATAGGTGTGCAAGGATCACTATAAGATAATGTCTTTAGCTGTTTGGGGACTGTACCTAGAAGGGGAATGGCAGGATCAAAAGCAATTTCTAGCTCAGTTTTCTGAGGCATATCCACCCTGGCTTCCACAAAGGTTGTCCAAGTTTGCATCCCCGACAACAGTGTGAAAGTATTGCTCTCTCCTCTTCCAGCCTCCCCAGTCCAGGCTGTAGGGCTGTCCTTGAAGCTGGCCATTCTTTCTGAAACAAGAGACATTCTCAGCAAATTTTAGATTTGTGTTTCTTCCCTGCCCTAAGATGTTGCACTTTTTCTTGCTTCCATGTGCTAATCAAGGAGCCCCATTCCCGGCTGCTAATCTGCAAAGCTGATGGAACCGGGGCTGTGAATCGGACTCCCGAAGGAGAAGGACTCAGCTCCTGTGCTTCTTGTCGAAGTGCTTGTGGGTCAGAGCTGAAGAGCAGAGCCCCTCCGCGCCCACAAGGAAGGATTCATGACCACAGTCAGTTTCATCTGGAGCGGCTGGACCTGCTCCTCTGACCTCCATCCCCAGCTCAGCCTATCACCTGCTGCTGGGCAAAAATCACACAGGATGCCTCAGCCCATCATGGACAAGTTCTCACTTCTACTCCACCTATTTGTCCAAGTTTGGCTGGGTGCCTCGGGGAGGAGGACACGGAGGACGATGGACAGACAAGGCACATGGTACAGTTATCTCGTCCAGTCCCAGAAATCTCGGTGCAGCCAGGATATTTTTCTGAAGAGGACAGAGGAAATTTCCTTGAAGGACCCTGCCAAGGTGTGTTGGTTGGTTGGTTGGTTGGTTGGTCGGTGCTTTACTGGGTATGAAAACTAGGGTCTCCACTCTGAGCCGTATCCCAGCTCTTTAAAAGGGAAGTTTTTGCTTTTGCATTTCTTTTTGAGATGCAGCCTAAGTCACTAAGTTACCTGGGTTTTGTTTGAACTTACCATCGTGCTGGCTCACCTCCTAGAGTTCTGGGGTTACAGATGTGTATCACCATACCTGGCTGCACAGATGGGCTTAGATCGAATGGCTCAAGTATCAATTCTCACCACAGTTCAGAGAATCTCTGGTTTCTATCAGCAGCACCCTCAGTGAAATCCATGCACGGCCAGTGAAAATCTTTCATTTTTAATACTATTGGACACTGGGATTGGTGGGATTAGCCCTGAAAGCAACATAATTTCCTCACTGTTTGCTTCATTTCCATGGATGAAAAAAAATTCTCACTGAAGGAAAAATTTTGGCTAATCAATAAAGTGTCAAGATATTAACTTTGGTATGATGTAGAGGAAGTGATTCTATCTGGTTCTCTCTGTCTCTGTCTGTGTCTGTCTCTGTCTCTGTGTTGTGTCTCTCTCTCTGTGTCTCTGTCTCTGTCTCTGTCTCTGTGTGTGTCTCTCTCTGTGTGTCTCTCTATGTCTCTGTCTCTGTGTGTGTCTCTCTCTGTGTCTCTGTCTCTGTGTGTGTCTCTGTCTCTGTGTATGTCTCTCTCTGTGTCTCTGTCTCTGTCTCTGTGTGTGTCTCTCTCTGTGTCTCTGTCTCTCTCTCTCTTTCTCTCTCTCTCTCTCTCATCCATGTGCATGCCTACATGCCCAAAGGCATTTAATCAAAGCTTTTAAAAAGATTATTTCTAAGCTGCTTTGTTATTTTGCAGGCTTGCGGGCAGATGTTGTAGGAAGATTCCTGGGAATATCTGAATTCATAATTTGAAAGATAACAAAGCAACATAAAGGCAACTTCAAAATGTGGGGATGCATTTCCTTCTCCCATTAAGGCAAGAAATGACTTTTGAAATGAGGTGGTAGATTTCCATCTGTGTCTTCAGGTAGGATGTTTTGACTCCTGTTAATAATGCTCTGGCTGAACAAAATACGGAGTGATACTCATCTGGAATGACTGACAACTGTGAGGATCTGGGCTGTCTCTGCAAAATTGAACTTTGATGAGGGCTTTCATAGTCTGTCTTTAAATTCAGGAAACATGACATTTGTTTTCACCTGAAATCTGGCTTCCAAGAAAGGTAGTAACGGAGAAGTGATTGGGTCAATGTTTGTTAATGCTTCAGGCAAAAAAGACCAAAGCCGAGGTGGGAAGGCAAAATGCAGCTTTGTTGGCGATAGCGAAACTGCATTTGGTTGGAACTCAGAAATGTTTTAAGTCGTAATACTTCTGAGCCTCCGGAGTGTTATGCTCACATATTCATGATTAGTTTCTCATCGGTTCTTCTCATTAGCCCTGCATCATTCCTAACCGATGAAAACACAGGTCGCTGCTGTGTGTAAGGAAACCGCACGTCAGCCAGGTAAAGGAGAAATCAAACGCAAATCTGACCGGTGGCTCTCTGTTCTGTGGAATCCTACAAGTGCTACCAGTTGCTAATCACTCATCCCAGTTCTTTGCATGTGGCTCTCTGCTGGGAGCTGTTGAAGCTGCAGATTGAACACACGTGCTGGGCTGCTGCATGGCCAGGAGCGAGATAAGGTCACAGCTGAGGACACCAGGTTCCAACTCGAATTATCTAAATAAAGCCTGTCGCACCAGGCGTTTCACCCCTGTAGTGAAATGCAGCATGGAGATCTTTTTCTAAGACAGTTCCCCTCAATTAACATAGTTTGTTACTTAGATAAGTCCTTAAACCACACTCCCAAAGTCTGTTCAATTTCCAGCGTTTTCCATGCTAACCCTCTAAATAGATACGGGCCATCGAGAGACATCACCTGTCTCAGCCACCAGAGTCCCCAAAAATCCACAGAAGGTCTTGATCCTGCCGGAGCCCTAAAATCATACCGCATATCTCATTTATTTAAGCCCTCACCATGCACTCATTTGGGAGATTGGGGATCTAGGCCGAGTCATGGATAACTCTCCTTGAAGGCTCATATCCCGTGACATCCCAAAGTGGTGGCTTCGTGTCATGAAGAGGACAGAGGGGAGAACCACGGAAGGAATTGGAGAAATGAGAGTCAGACTTGGAATCCACTTTGGGGGGACAAGATCCACTTTCTGCTTTGTACATCCGCCAACATGCTGGATGTACAGAACCAAAGGCAGTGGGGGACATTCATCAGGTGACGTGGCCCATACATGTGACATCTGGCAGTGTGTGCAGGGCTTTGCTGTCCCTGACTAATGCCAGCCCAATCACCATGTCCCTGGCTGCATCGATTTTATCCTCATGAAACTGGCTGTCACGACAGTTCCACCAAGAGCCACAAAAGGTCAAAAACTCCATCACCTCGCGGAGGGACCCAACGGAGCCCCTGGGTGAAGACAGCAAGGCTTAAGCCAACTTTTCAATCCCACCCGAAATGCCAAGATCCCAAACCACCTGCACCAGGATGCTGCCCAGCTCTGAGCTCTTTTCCACCTCACAGAGTGTACATTTTTCATCGCCGTCTTCCAAATAAACCTTTGGTCTTGTTGTTCCTCTTGGGGTTCCTGCTGAATTCTTCCTCTCAAACCTCAAAAGCCTGCCTAAAACACGCGATTTGATAACAATAAGGGAGCAGAGGAATTGCTTTTTCAAGCACAGGCAAGAATCTCAGCTGGGTGTGTTCATACAGCCTGTTTTAGACTACTGTCGAGATATAAAGAAAAAAATGTCTTAGAAAGATCTTTCTAAAGTTTTACCATCCAAACAGTTGATATTTTTCGGAAAAGGAGGTCATTTTCTTTTACTCAATGAAGAAGTTGTGTTTGATGAAACCTTGCAATGGAAGCAGATAGAACTGCTCTATGAAAATTAAAGTCAGTTCATGAAAGTACACACCCGTTATTACATTGAGAATGGTTTCGGTATCTCCCAGAGCTTCATGATGTGGACTTGAATCCACGTGGATGATACAAAGAAAAATAAAACTTAAATCTGATGACTTTGTCATCCGTAGGGAAATGCATTACCGAGAACTACAAGGTCAAGGGAGATAAGTCACACACAGGAGTTTAACTGTTATGTGGAACTTTTTCAAATATGGGAACCATCCCCAAAATGGGTCATGCTAGGACAGGGAGGAGCCCACTAAGAAGCCAAGAAGCTTTCTGGTGAGCCGTGCAAGCCATCCTGGGCCCAGGGAGAGGGAAGTCAGGTACCTACCAGTGCAAGAGCTGAGAATCAAGAACCCTTCACCCCAAGCAACTGGCTGCTTCAGAGACCAGGCAGAGTTGATAGCAACTGAGGTACAAAATGCAACTGGAACCTTGTATCGTCTGGTTGATTTTGCAGCCCTGGGACCAGCAGTCTGAGCATCTCTTGGGAGGATGACCGTATGCAATGTAGCACTTACGGGGGATTTCCTTTTGGCCTGTCCTTGAAATCCAACATTGTTCTCACTGTTTTATTTCATTCCAATTAACTTTTTTTCTGCTTTATACAGCGTTCTGTTTTGATTGGTTGTATTCTGTTTTGTTTGGGTTTGAGGTTACTGTGCCTGATGATAGTGAAGATGACAAGATAGACTCTGAGGGTCACTGTTGACTTCGGAGCATCCTTCTTGGAAGTCCTGCACCAGTTTCGCTGCTTTGTTTGGATAGGCTTTACTCTGCTTTGTTTTGTTGGGTTTTATCATCTTTAAAGTAAAAAAGTAAGCAAATAAATACATCCGAGAAACAGAAATTGTGAATCAAGAGCAAAATAGAAAAAATAGTAGTTTTAGGGAAAAGTCTAGCACACTATAGTGCAATTAAATAATCAACATTCACAGCATCATTGACCAGATGCACTAAAAGAGAAAGGAGAAAATATTGATCCTGTGACAAAATTACTAAGTATCTCTCTATCTCTTTTCTCCTTTTTAATGGTATTTGGAATTTGAAGCCAGCATCTGATCACTGATCTACATCCCTAATCTTTTTTTTTTTTTCTTTTTCTTTTTCCTCTTTGGATAGGGTAACTCTAAATAACCAAGTACCTCGGGTGGGGATTGAACTTTGGATACTTCTGCCTCATCCTCCCATGGTTCTGGGATGACGGGTCTGCACCACCATTGCCAGCATAATTAGCAACCTTTTTTAATATGCATGGGGATATTTTTAACTTACTAGAGGAAGTTTAAATTGATTAATTAAACCATACACATCTCCACTGAAAATCACTGGATAATAGCACCGCTAGGGTCTCACCACCGCATTTCAGGTGACGGAAATAGCGAAATCTATACGAGACGCGCTGTATAAACACAGCAGAGTTCATATATGAACTTGCAGTGCTGTAGCCATGAAAAAGGACAAGAAGAAATTCATAGGAGGGAGGAAATGCATTGCAGTAGAATAAAACTCAGCAGTAAAAATAAGGGTCTTACCTGTGATCCAAACACTGTTATTTAAACACACTGATCTAAATGAAAGTTGAAGAGATTTGTCTCTGGTATATAATTTGTATAACATATGCCTAACTGGCTCACTTAAAGACGCACAAATTTGATTCAAATGTAAAATATATAAATGAAAGGAATCCATAACAAATCCATGCTATTCCTTGCTCGTTGAGAGGGGAAAACTTTAAAGGAATTGAGGAGTTTGCAAACAATCAATATATTCTTTGTATTATATTATGTACATTATTTTATTGTTTATTTTTTTCTTTCTTTTTTTCTCTTTTTCTCTTTCTCTCTGCCTGTTTTCCTCTCTCTGTTTATAGAGCAATAGATCCACATATGCATCATCTCTTAGTTATGTGACACAATTACCAATTGTCAACCGAAAATACATTGAACAGATTTAGGAGAGAAATCTACAGGGTTTTGTTAGTGTGAAGATTAATTTTCAAGCTGACTGGTCTGGATGCCATCTGGCAGACTCATACAGTGCCCTTGCGGGTGTGACCGGCTGGGTCATGGGGTTGTTCCCTTGGAATCTATACCCAGTTCCTACCAACCTGTTCTGTGGCTCTGTGTTCCCCTCTCTCTGCTTCCTGTCTGCATGAAGTATGTAGCTTTCTTCCCCCACACCCATCAGCCATCAGGTTTCTGTCTTGCAGCCACTAACCATGGACTGAACCCTCTGAACCATGAACCAAAACAAATGCTTCCTCCTTTAAGCTGTGTACATTGGGGTATTTGGTTACGGTAAGGAAAAGATAACACACATTTGATCAGCTACATGACAAAAAGCTAACATCACAGTAACAAAAAGCTAGCCCACGTTTGGACATTCACTGAAAATATTTGTGCACAGATATCTATACTCCTGCTGGATTCTCCCTTCACGCAAAGAGCTTTGCTTTTCACTTTGCATAAATTTCCCCTGTTTATTATCATTGCATTTTTGGAAGTAGGTGCTTTTCAACCTGAGTGTTACAGGTTTCAGATAAGCAGGTAATATTTATGTGATTATCTGTGCCAAATCAACATTTGGAAACCACTATGTGTGTTCTACCAAATGAATTTTATTGCACTGAGAAAAAGGTTCACCAAGTTCAACATGAGAAAAGGTCTCTCACGTAAAAGCAATAGAAACGACACAGAGGTAACCACTAACTAAATGGAATTCCTTGAGTTAAAGAGAACATGAACTGGGTAGTCTGCTTCTGCTCTATGCAGGAATCATCTTTGCTGGGCTTTACCATCAAATCATGAACAACACTGGTCACTTCTTTTGTCTCTTTTGTTGGGTTTTGATGCCTTTAGCTTTCTGTTTCTGCAATCAAATTCCCGGAAGAATGTTACTGTTTCTTTGTTATTTTAATGCTGTGTGTGTGTGTGTGTGTGTGTGTGTGTGTATGTGTGTAAATTTTAACTCTGGATGGGTCAATCCTCAGAACATTTTGTGAGGAAAAAGAAACCCAACAGTTGCAGTGTGCATGATATTGGTCTTTCAGGTCATGGCTGAGACAACTGACATTTCCCCAGCTGCTGTAAAGAAAGTGATAATACATAATGTTCATCAAGTTTGTGTCCATTTTGCAGAGGATGAGAAACCTATTTGGTACTGGGGGGAAAGGAGAAAAGATTCCAGAATAGTCTAGAATAATTCACCACCTGGATTTCTTTAGTTGCTTATCTTTCCTGCCAACTTATAAAAATTTCTCTCCTACAGCATTCTTCATTCAAGCCATTCAGAGCAGCCGGATAAGATTGTACCCCAAGATTTCATCTCAATTTGTCTTCCATCTCAATTCGGCTTCCATTCTTCCTTTCATCAAATATTTATCCAGTTTCTAGTACGTTCTTGCCGCTAGACAAAAAGAGAAGCACAGCAGGACTAGACCCTGCCCTTCTCTCCAGAAGGTGACATTCTTCCCTTTCCTCTGTCTCAGACCAGAGAGACGTGCCCACAAGAAACAAAAACAGCTATTTTGAAGAGAACAAGAGACACTATGGCAGCTATTGTTGATTTCCCCATTGTCTGGTTTTGAAGGCCTGTAGTACCTTCATCACTCTGTTCTGACCACTTTTATACTATTTTGTTTTGTACGAATTCACCGTGTGTGAAGATAGAGACAACTATTTAGAAGGAAGAAACAGACATTATGGTAGCCCTGTTGTCTTGCTTTGAAATCTGTGTCACTTACATTTTTTTCTTCTGAGCTGCTTTGTTCTGTTCTGTTCTGTTCCATCTTACTGTCTTTAAAAT
>PVLA01018067.1:0-15512 GCA_004027455.1 Hydrochoerus hydrochaeris | reverse complement strand
TAGAATACATGAAGCAGATTCAAAGAGACTATCAGGAAATTAAAAACTCCATTGAAAGCTGGCAAAACTCCTTAAAAGAAACTAAGGATAGACTATCAAAACTTGAAGACAAGTTTGCAATGTGTGATCATGAAAGGAAAGATCTCTTAAAAATAACAAGGAAACAGGCAGTAACAATACAAAGGCTAGAAGATGACAAGGGAATCTACAATTTAAGAATAAGAAATGTGAATGAAGAAGCAGGCATACATACAGGTGAATTACAAAGGCTATTCATGGAAATAATTAAGGAAAACTTCCCAAGCATGGGAAAAGAAAATGACATTCAGTTGTATGAGGCATACAGAACCCCAGCCACCTACAACCAAAACAGGTCTACACCCAGACATATAATAATCAAGATGCCAGAAATTCAATATAAAAATAGAATATTAAAATCCATCAGAGAAAAGAAACAGATTACCTATAAAGGTAAGCCCATCAGGATCACGGCTGACTTCTTGATACAGACCATCAGATCAAGAAGAGCTTGGAGTGAAGTATTCAAAGCCCTGAAAGAGAATAACCTCCAGCCCAGATTGATGTACCCTGCAACACTGTCACTAGAAATTAATGGAGAAACAAGATGCTTCCATGACAAAGAGGAACTGGGGGAGTTTGTGACCACCAATCCAATCCTACAGAGAATACTGAAGGACATTCTAGAGAGAGAGAAAAAAATACCAGGATTTTTGGAACAGTGGCAGAAAGACCTCAATGAGTGGGGCAGGCAGTAGAATGAAGGAGAAAAGTAGAGAAACAGGCAGAAAAATAGCATAGCAGAAATGAGGCAGAGAAGGATAACTAGATTCTCTAACATAGATGGCCTTGATACACTATATTGTTAATAGTGCACCAGGATTTAAAACCCACATTACTCACACTACTCTGCTTAGATGTATTATATTCTGTTCCAGTCATTCTACCTGTACTAGATTTGAGGGCAGAGACAGTAATCCCAAAAATAACAGGATATAGAATGGCAATCATCCTTAGTTTCCTATTGACTTAATATAAATCTCTGTAAAACCTACACTGTTTTAGAATGACTGATTGTAATCGAATCTGTTTTGTTACATTGCTGTTTTGTATTGATAGATTCTAATCAAAGCTGTTATGATTGATTGTATCAAGTCTGAGAGTATAGGCAACTGCACTTAAGATGACAAGATCCACTAGAATATCCACTATGGTTTGGTTATTACCTGCCTTTGAAGTTATGTATTTTAGTTTTACTAATATTGTTATTTACTGCTATACTCAATTATACTGCCATATTCAATTATGCCTGATGGTATAGACATTCTATTGAAGAGAATAAGAAACATTACAGTAATCATTGTAGATCACCTTGTACTGTGGTTTTATATAACTTTTTGGTTTTACATTTTTATAGGAATTTGTTTTGTATTGTCTTGCTAAGTTTTGTTTTTCCCTCTAATACAGAAAGTATAGAAATACATGCAGAGATTCATGCATGTGTAGCTGTTTACACTCTCACTGTTTGACTTTCTACTTTGTATGCTTTAATTTTGTAACTTGAACAACTATTTCTAAGAGTACAATATGTAATTTATTAACTAGTGATTTCTTATTTTCTATCTTTTGTTTTTGGAATTCTGTATTACCTCTACCCTTTACATGCTTTTATTTCTCTTTAAATAAGTTTTAAAATATTTGCACAGTGTAAAAAATCTGCACATAGTAAAAAATTATTACTATTTGAATCACAGAAATATTTTATAAAATATATATATATATATATATTTAAAATTTCATTATATGTGTCATCCCTCTGGGGTTATATTTTTCCACAGTTTTGAGTGTGGTATTAGAGCTGGTATCCAATGCTGGTAATTTGAAGCCACAGGGTTTATATTTCTTCTAAATGCCTTAGTGAAATTCTGGAATAAGTATCATACTATAAGAAGTTGGAGTCCTTTTCTCAATTAGCCCATGGAATTGTCAAATTAATGTAATATCCATCTAGTGAGGAATGATGATAAGGAGAATCCACATTTCAGATGTGAAATGTACATTTTATAATTTTATAACTTTTAATCTAATATCTTATTCTATATTACACTTTCATTCATTTCATTCCTTAAATTTACTTTTGAACTGTAATTATAGTTTTACATAGTAACATAAAGTTTTAAAAACACCTTTCATTAAAAATTATTTTTGACAAAACTCCAGTAGAAGTTTAAACTGTTTTTTAGAACCTAAGCTAAAGTTTCCTGTTGGCTCTCTTCTATAATTTTTCTTTATTAAATTTTAATTTTAAAACATACTGCATCTTATACTATAAGGTAGAGTTTTCAAAATGTCAATAGCAGAACCTTGGTGGCCTTGGAGACACTACCAAAGGATATACTAGATCAGACTATTTTCATTATAATCCACTTGCAGTACAAAAGAATTGGTGGAGAAAACTGCTGATCCTCTACTGCAAATCAGTACAGCAGCACCAAATTGTACTAATAGTCACTGTATTCTTCACTGTCACATGGTAAAAAAAAAAAAACAACAGCAAACAAAAAAAGCAAAGAAGAGAAATAGGCAGACTGTCAGGTCTTTTACATATTCTGTGTAATGAAATGAGAACTACAAATAGAGCATTCCTGCAGCAGGATGAAAAGTGATGATTTCATGTTTGTGAGGAAAAGCACTTGTGCCATTATCTAAGTTGTGAACTTAATTCACCTTCTTATTCATGAAAACCATAAACAATTAATAAAATGATTGTAGAATTGCAAAAAGAACTTGCCAGTAATTACCACAACAATGGTTTTCTTATTATACTTCATATTGAGAAATATTTTTGTCACAAAATATATTGTTTAAATTACTATTTAGTTTATAAAATTCTTGCTTATATGGTACTTCGTAGTTTACTTTCTTACCAATAATTTACAGTGTCAGGGCTGGGGATATAGCTCAGTGGCATAAGCATGAGGTTGAGTTCAATCCCTAACATACAAAAAATATTATATGGTAAGAAAGTAGGAAAAGATGTTCATAGACTTTTAAAGGCCCATTTTGATCAGTAGCACTTTTAAAAAATGATATTTTGAATTTTGGTTTTAATTTTTTAAATTCCTTGTAAACATTTCTACAATTTACCCATTGAAATCCTCCAGGAAAAAGTGGACTATTAAACAATAAATTTGAAGGTGACTTTGAAATACACTTGAAAGCTTTGTTCTTGGCAGTAAGGAAGTATACAGTCATTTTTGAAAACAGTTGCTGGGAAAAACTATGTTTATTTTGGCCGTTCCCTTTGAACAGTTAGGACACTTTCAAATAAAATAAATGTTTCCTTAATTTCAAGTCAAATGAATATTTTTATGTGCCTCCAAGCAGACCTCAGACAAGACCTATGCCACTCTCATTATTGAATTCCTAGAGTGAACATTCACTGGAGTCTAATGAGCCATGTGAGTACAAATACAGAGGAAAGCTAGAGATATAGAAGATTACAGGTATTTCTGCATCAGCATTGACCTACAGAATCCTGTGCAAACTTGAGTCTGATAAGCAAAATATGAATGATGGGGAATGGTTCCATGTCCTGTGAGCCAAGCAGAAATGCACAAATATCTGTTCCAGCCCTCCTCAGCTTCACTGCATACATTCTTTCTGTTTCCCAATTCTTTTTTTACTGACCCTTGAACTCAGGGCCTTTCCACTGAACCACATCCCCAGCCATTTCTATTCTTGGTTAGTTATCTTGGTCTTTTTAGACAGATTAAAGGTTAATGGGATAAATACTGGAGTTTCCAGCCTTAAAATTTCTAAAAGGACATGTAATTGGGTTTCCAAATATGTTTTCAGAACCAGGCATGATGGTAGCTGCCTATAATCCCAGCACCTGGGAGGCTGAGGCAGAAGGACCAAGAGCTTGAGAGCTGCCTGGGCCACACAGTGAATTCAAGGCTAAATGTTTTTCTAAATGTAATTTAATTTATTTTAAGTTTTTATTATAAGGCAAGATCTCCTTAAGTTGCTAAATTGCCCAGGCTGGGAACAAATTTGCAGCCCTTCTTCTTCTACTTTCTAGAGTTCTAGGATTATAGGCATGTACCATCATAGCAAGTTCTTTCTTAATGTTAGGATAACTTTCCAAATATCATACTATGTATCTTATAGTTTTAGTCATACTTGGTTATGAAAGAATTGGCTTTCCCCCACAAATACAACACTGGGAAATAGGACACAAATAATGTTCTACTGCAATCTTGAGGTCTGCAATATGAAAACTATTTGGGATTTTTTTTTAGCACATTACTTGACCTCTCTGGACCCCAGTTTTCTATTTAGTAAAAGAAATAGGTAAAGTAGATGATTAGAATTACAAAGTTCTACAGTGTTATGAGTACTGTCCTGTGACTAGTTCTTGAGCTCCATAGAAGGAATTTGGTAAATAGTCCCACACCTCCCTACTCTTCCCACCCTTGCCAACTACATACAATTTAAATTTTGCCATGTCTTCATTTAAGTTTGACTTTCTGCAATCATAGTTCACAGGTAGTTAATACATCACACTAGTTGTAGTTAAATGTTTACTTCCTTTTCTTAATAATATTAAAAGCAAGTTCAATTAGCATCAGTAAGAGCCATCTACTTTAATGTTTATGCTGTTTTTCAGTTCATGATTTTAGTGCCCATTGATGTTCATTGATTATCTCAATTAGTTTATTAGAATTCAAAAGATGGCAATTATTAATTATGTTATTCTTTCTGGATTAATTAACTGCAATTCTAATTCAGGAAAGTTTCTACCTTTATGAACTGTTTGACTTCAGACAGAGCTGATACAGCTTTCTGCTTATTACTCACTGTGTGGTTGGAAATGTGCCTCATTTTTGGTTCTGAAGCAATGCACAATCTAAATTAGCTCCAATAGATATATTTGTTTAATTTTGGAAAAAACAATTAATGTTATATATTCAATATTGAGATATTGTAATTTACATACCAATCTTTCTGCAGCTCATGAACTATTATCATATGAAAGATGGTTTAATTTTCTTTTACTGTTTTAATCTTTATTAGTGCATATTTGTAGTACATGATGATTATACACAAAATATAAAAAAACAAAGTGCAAAATAAAAGATAGGTAATTGGAAACAGGGAGATATATCTTGTGCAAATGGGAAAGAGACTAAAATGATGAGGTTGGGGGTAGAAACATAAAAAAGAATTAATATGTGTTACATACATGTGGCTTACTTTTTCATATTAAATTTTTATCATAAGGTTTTACTCTGATTTGAATCATTTACTCATTTTCACACTGAAGAAATGTGCATTGTGGCTTCGTGATATGTAAAGTGCTCTGTTAAGAACTAAATACATGTTGCCAAATAAAATGGATGATCTCTGTCCACTCTGGATTGCCAGTGCAGAGAGAAAGAGAAAAATTTTATATAAATACTACATGAATTATGTCCCATACTATCACTTATACATAATTCAAGCCATAGATTTAACACATTTATACATGTGCTGCATGAAAGTGTGTAGCAGAAAAATTTCAGAGGTTGTGGCTAATTAAGAAATCTGTCATAGACCTTTCCTTTTTGAGAATTTGCATCTCTAAATCCTCAGTCATTTAGACAGCTAGGACTAAAACTTTGTTAAATGAAATTCACAGAAAGACCAATTGTCTAAAATGTAGTGACTTCACTAAAACTTGCTAGAGAATTCTACTTCTACTTACTTATGGTTATATTTCCAGGGAGTAGTTGTTTGCAAAATGTTACTTAGTCTTGATGGAAGAACAAAAGGAAACAGTGAAACATACATATGACTAAATTATTTGTGTCTTTCTGTGCAAGGAAATTAGAAATGACTCTGATCTTACTGACACTGACATTCCCTGAATGTCCAATTTAAAATTGGTAATATGAAATTTTGAAATGAAATTATATTAAAACTTTTTATTAACCCTGAACATCCATTTGACCAACTATATAACTGCCGATTATTATTTCAGTTGATATAGTTCAGTAACATTTTGGTCATTTATATAGATATAATCTATTAGTCAGGTCATTTTTTATTACTGACAATATCAGGATTTTAAAAGAACACTGAGGTAGTATCAGAATTCAAACAATCTTTATTCTTTCTTCTCATTTGAGAATGTCTTCTCATTGGAAAAAGAAATCGATAATGTGTTCTTAAGACCTGAGGAAAACAAAAAAGGCAATGAAAGCAAAAAAAGTAGTATTGCAAGAGAGAACTAAGAAATGCTTCCATAGCCAATTTTTTTTTTATACGGGGTGTATTAGGAAATCATTTGTTTCCATTTCTGAAATTGAGATATTTTTTCCTTCCACTTGAAGTGACTGAAGCTAGTTGTCTTGATGACTGATTTAAAATTTCCTTGTTCATGGTGAAATCCCAATTTCCTGGAGTACCTGACAACATCAGCAAACATTTTTCTTCCCAACAGTAAGTAATTATTAAACTTATCCTTTTTTCCTCTCCCTCTCCCTCCCTTTCTCTCTCTCCTTTTCCCCTCTCCCTCTCACTTAGGTACATGACTACATTCCCAGCATTATCTATCTATCTATCTATCTATCTATCTATCTATCTATCATCTATCTAATCTTCTATCACCATTTTGAGACCTGATCTTGCTAAATCATGAAACTGCCCAGCATCAGCTTAAATTTGTGATCCTCTGTCCTTGGTCTCCCAAACTGTTGAGTTACAGATGTGCAGCACTGTGCTTGACTGGATTTTTCCTCCCAGATTTAGTAGATCAAAAAAACTGAATAGAAAGAAGCATAATAAATAGCTCCACAGTGGGTACCACAGCTACAAAATGATTTCATCATTATGAAAATTTTATTGAACATTGATGCTATAAAGAATGAACAGAAAATAGCTGTTTTATTGAAAGAGTATATTTTGAAAAACAAACAAATCAACTGCCATCTTGCCCACCATCAGCAATAACATCAATACCAACAACAGGTTCTCTACTACGTGCCCATACTACCAGGAAAAATTACCTGTCTGGTGTTTGTTCCTCTCCACCACTTGAGAGAAGTCTCACAGTTTTCTGATTAATCTTGGGAGTGATTTTTATAGTGAGTAAACTTTTTTACAGATGTTACTTTATCTAATTTCATATTATAAATAAAATTCCAGTGTATACAACCAAGACTTCTCTTAATGTGCCAATCTTTATTCTGGCTTGGTATATACATCTCTAGCCTCTGTCTCTGTTTTTCAGCCCTCATTGAATTTGCTACTTTTAAGATGACTCTAAGTTGGTCCTTATATAAAATCTCATTTCTGTATTTCCAAGGTATAGCAGTGGTTGACACTGGTAATCAGTATATATTTGTAATTAAAGATAGTCACAAATTTAAGTAAATCAAATTGAATTTTTTATATTCAATGACTCATTATACATCCATGTAACCCATTGTTCCCAAAATATAGACTAAAAAATTACCTCAGAGATGTCTCTTCTGTTCCTTCACACGAAATTCTTGTGCACATTCAATGCTTCATCCAAGAAAGATTGTTCTGATTATTTTCAGCATAAATTAGTTTTAACTGATATAGAAGAGCTGAAAGGAGTCTTTTGTCCCTGGCTTCTTTCACTTTAACAAAGTCTTTAAGGTTCATTCAGGGTGTTGCATGTGATGCTTGACTTCATAGATGCTCCAAAGTTTGTTTACACACTTGTACACATTTGAATCATTTAAAGGTTTGTAACCATTGTGAATAAAAGTCCTTTCAATAAATGGACTTTTCTATTTCTTTTGGGTAAGCATCTAAAATTGGGATTACTAGATTAAAGATTTAGCTTCAAGAAAGAGAACTATTTTCAAAATAGTTTTACTATATAATTTCCCCCCATAAATTTATGAGAAGTTAAATTGTTATGTGAGCAATAAACATTTGGTGATATTAATATCTAAGTTATAAACATTTAATGTTATCAGTATCTAAATTAATATCATTCTAATGAGTATGAATTAATATTTCATTGTGATTGTAATATGCCTTTCCTAACAACAAATGATGTAAAAGATTTTTTATGTGAAAATTGGTCATTGTTATCCCTTCTTTATCAGTTGTTTGTCAAATCTTTTGCCTATTTGCTAATGTGATATGCATAATATATACAATATGATATGTTCTCCTAGTCTGTGATTTCTTTTTGATTTTGTTAAAGAACATTTCAAAGGTTTTAATATTGATAAAGCCTATTGGGCATTTTTCTATTTTATAGGTAGTGTTTTGTAGGTAGTGTTTACTGGTAGGAAACTCATTGCCTACATAAACATCGAGGTAATATTTTCCTTTAGTTTTTATAGGATATTATAGATTTTATTTTTATATATGGGTCTTTAATCTATTCCAAAATAATTATTTGAATATTGCATGAGGTATAAATTAAGTGTTGTTTATTGTTGAATAGGTAGCCAGTTGATTCAGCACCAGCTTTGAAAATAACTTTTTTGGTCATTATTGAATTGCTTTTGATAGATAGAAGAAAGAAAAAAGGGGAAAAAAAAGAGTTATTCTGCCCAGACCATTCTGCCACCCCTCGGATCTTGCACCTGTATATGCATTTCCAGCCAGGGACTGCCATGCTGCCCCTTGAACCTTGCACCTGGTGTGGGTTTTCTGCATGCCCTGCCAGCCTGGGCCTGCTGCACCACCCCTTGGACCTGGCATCTGGGTGCATGTTTCCTGTGTAGCCCACCTACCCAGTACCACTGCACCACCAGTCTGCTGCCCTCTGTGACCCTCCCCATCTCCTTCACCAAGTACTGCTGTTGATGGTCAGCTCATACTCCCTGTCCCAAAACCTTGAACTGCAGTGGGCTAACTGTGCTGGGTTGATGGGAGACTCGGTAACCCCTCACCCAAACAGAAGAACTCAGCAGGCCCCAGTCAGTATGGTGAGTATGCCCTTAAAATAGAGGTCTTCAGAGGGTAAATAGGAGCAGTAGCAAAGCTCCTTCCAGCTGTAAGACCTGAGAGAGCTTGCCAAAGGTGTTGGTGAGTCCTTCCTCCACACATGGAACATCAGGCAGGTTGAGGAGTGTGCCAACAAGTGCTCCCAAAACTTGGAGAAAATTAAAAGGGCTTATGAGACACCCAGTGACACAGTAGGGTCTCAGCTGAGACAAACACTATAGACAGGAAGATCTGATGACCTGTAATAACACGAAGACATAGCAACTGCAGGAACTAAGGGTGGACTTACATCAATACTCCTAGGCTAGTCAGCCCAGGAAGAATATAGGACTCACCCAACAGGACCTGCGGGAGAAATTCAGGTGACTGGCCCTCCTCTTCACTGTGGTACTCAATAATCAGACAAATATTTACCACACAGTAGGACCTTAAGATACATACTACTGACAGTTGTGACTATTGGGATTGAAAAACCAAATATTATCCCAAAAGGTGAAAATGACAAACTGAAAAAGCAAAATGCAATCTCAAACATCTAGTCCATCAGGAGCAAGAATAGGCAACCATGAAATAGAGGACTTTAAAAGACATATACCAGAAATCTCTGAAAAGATAATGCATGAAATAAAGAAATAAATCTATGAGGCTATAGAGGAAATCAAATTAGAAATAATTTCTCATATAAAGACAGAAATAAAAACCTTAGTAAACAAGTTGCTCAGCATAGCTAGAGAAGAAATAGATAGAAAAATATAGAAGCATGAGAAATTGATTGAAACCTTGAATGAACAATATAGAAAACAAGCAGAATCCATAAAACAAATTCAAAGAGCTGTACAAGAAAGAAAAAATTCCATTGAAAGCTGGAAAACTGTTTAAATGAAGCTAAGGATCGAATTTTGGACCTTGAGGACAGGATGGCAGATAGTGATCATGAAAGGATAGAACTATTAAAAACAACAAAGCAGCATGAAATGACAATCCAGCAGCTTCAAGATGACACCAAGAGAAACAATATAAGACTCATACACATCAGTGAAGATGCAGGCTTCAATGCAAGTAATGTAACTAAAATATTCACAGAAGTAATAACAGAAAATTTCCCAAACATGAGAAAAATCTGATATGCATATAAGTGAGGCATATAGAATGCCAAACAGTCACAACCAACATAAATCTATACCCAGACATATAATAATTAAGATCCGAGACATACAGCATAAAAACAGAATACTAAAAGCTGTTAGAGAAAAGACATGACTTACCTATCAAGAAAGCTCATTAGAATCATGGCAGATTTTGCAGCACAAACCCTCAAGTCAAGATGAGCTTGGAGTAAAGTGTTTTAAACCCTGAAAGAAAGCAACTTTCAACCCAGACTGATGTACCCAGCAAAACTCTCTTTCAAATTTAATGGAGAAACAAGATACTTCCATGACAAAGAACAACTGAAGAAACTCATGTCCACCAAATCAATCCTAGAAAGAGTAGTGAAAGACATTATACATAGGAATAAAAATGACCACAATCTCCAGAAAAACAACAGAAAGAAACCACCAAGTAAGGCAAACTATTAAACAAGGGGGAAAAGCAGAAAACCAACAGAAGGAAAATAACATGACAAAGTTGAGCCAGTACATATCAGTTATATCCATAAATGTAAATGGCCTCAATTGACCTAACAAAAGAAACAGATTGACAGATGGGATCAAGAAACAGGATACTACAATCTGCTGTGTGCAAGAAACACATCTGACTCAAAAGGAAACTCATAAATTAAAAGTCAAAGGATGGAAAACAGTACTCTATGCAATGGGAACCCAGAAAAAAGCAGAGGTAGCTATTCTGTTTGCAGAAAAAGTGAGCTTCCAACTTAAAATGATTAAAGAGATAAAGAAAGCCACTATATACTTGTTAATGTAAAACTTCGAGAGGAAGAACTAACAATTATAAATATATATGCACCAAATACAGGAGCACCCAACTATATAAGATGATACTAATGGACATAAAAAACCAGGTACACAAGAACACAATTGTAATAGAGGACCTTAATACTGTACTGTTATAGAGAGATAGATTAACTAGACAAAGAGTCAGTAAAGAAATAATAGAACTGTATCACACCTGTGAGCAAATGGACTTAGTGGATGTTTACAAAATGTTCCACCCAACCACATCAGAATACACATTCTTCTCAGCTGCCCATGGTACATTCTCCAAAATAAATCATATATTAGAATGAAGAGGATATTACAAAACGGAAGGATATTCCTTGCTCTTGATTAGGAAGAACCAACATTGTAAAAATGGCCATACTTCCAAAATTGTTATACAGATTTAATGCAATCCCAATCAAAATGCTATTGACATACCTTACAGATCTAGAGAAAACATTCCTAAAATTCATTTGGAAACAGAAGAAACCTAGAATAGCCAAGGCAATTCTGGGCAACAAAGGCAAGACAGGAGGTATCTCAGTTGCTGACTTGAAACTATACTACAAAGCCATAGTGATAAAATCAGCATGCTACTAGCAAAGAAATAGACCTGAGGATCAAAGGAACAGGTGAGAAGATTCAAGCACAACTACAAAGACATCCAGCCACCTGATATTTGACAAAGGGGCTAAATATGTTCCCTGGAAGAAGAATAGCCTCTTAAATAAATGGTGTTGGAAAAATTTGCTTTCCACATGCTGAAGACTGAAAGTAGACCAATGTCTATCACCATGCACTAAAGTTAAAATGGATCAAGGACCTAAATATTAAAACAGAATCACTAAGTCTACTGAAAGACAAGATAGGTAGAAATCTTGGAGACTTAGGGGTCAGAAGGGAATTCAGGAACAAAATGCAAGCTGCATGGGAAACACTTCTAAGAATCAACAACTGGGATTTAATATTACTAAAAAGTGTTGCACTTCAAAAGAAATCACTGAAATAGTGAAAAGAAAACCCACAGAATGGAATAATTTTTAGCTGACAATCCCTCAAAGGACTTATATCCAGAACATATAAAGAATTGAAAAAAATCAAGCCCCCCAAGTTCACAGACCCTCTCCAAAAACACAAATTTCTCAGGTGAAGGTATACAAATGGCAAATAAATACATGAAGAAATGCTTACCATCATTGGTCATTCAAGAAATGAAAATTAAAACAACACTGTGATGTCATCACATCCCAGAAAAAATAGCTTCCACCAAGAAGTCAATCAATAACAGATGTTGGCAATGCTGAGGGGGAGAAGGAACACTCCTCCACTGTTGGTGGGAGTGCAGACTGGTGCAGCCACTATGGAAGTCAGTATGGAGATTTCTCAGAAGACTAGGATTGGAAGTTCCATTCAATCCAGCTATTCCCATTCTGGATGTTTTCCCAGAAAAACTAAAAAGGCCATGTCATAGTGTAATATGTGTATCCATGTTTATAGCAGCAAAATTTGTAATAGCTAAAATTTGGGAACAATCAAAACTGCAGAGTGGATGACAAAGATGTGGTATTTTTATACAATGGAATATTACTCAGATATGAAAAAGGATGGTCTTGAGGCCTGTATGGGTAAATGGAGCAACTTGAAACTATTCTTATAAGTGAAATAAACAAGACTTATATTAGTAAATATCACATTGTCTCTCTAGTGTAAAAACTAATAAAAACTGAAAGAGTAATCAGATCCAAAATGTATAATAGATATTGCAAAAATGAAAGGGAAGGGAAGTTCTCTAAAGGATATAACTCTATGTATAAGTGTGTAAGATAGATGACCATAATCACTAAATTTTTATTGGATCATTGAACAGAATGATTTGCACTGTCAATGTCTGAGCATCTATCTACTTTTTATGCTCTGATTTTGTAACTTGAACAACTGCTTCTAAGATGACAATATGGAATATATCAACTAGCTATTTCTTAGTGTTAATTTTTTCTGAATTCTGTATTATCCTACCTTTTTTCTATCCTGTTTTTTCTTTCTTTCTGAAAAAATAAAAAGAGCAAAGGATTTATTCTTATTCTATTTTGCTTCAGTATTTTAATTACTTATTTTTACAGTAATAGGGAACCTTTGATGAATAAAGCTAAATATATTTAACAAGTATGCAAAAGTTTTGCATAATGTATCATAATAATATTTTTATGAATATTTAATATTTGATGTTAATTTATATTAAGATTATTTGGGCTTTTTGCATTTTTCTCTAGATTTTAAAGTATTTTGTCAATTTATTATTTTTTAATATTTTTATATCAAAACTTTGTTGATCTAGCCTTGAATCCATAAATTAATTTGAAAATGATAAAAATCACAATATTTAATATTTAATTTAGGAATATAATGTGTCTTTCCATTTCTTCATGCCTTCAGTTACTCTCAGTATTATTAACATTCTTCATATACAGTTCTTATATATGTATCACTAAATTTGAGATATCTTTGGGAACTGCTATCAGTTTATTTTCAGTTTTATTTTCCAAATGTCATTGTTGGTATCTAGAAATGAAGATAAAATATATTTACTTGGTGCCTGGTGAGTTTGTTAATTCATATATTATGCATAGTGTATTGTGTATATATCACTTAGTATTTCTATGCACATGGTGATGTTATCTATAAAGAGAAGATGTTTTATTTCTTCCTTTCTAGCATGTCTCATATTTTTTTCTTGCCTCATCCCACTGGATAGGTACAGAAGTGATGATGTGGACATTGTGTATGATATGCTCCTGAAGGCTATATTGAAAACGTAGCCAAATCATAAGCAGTAAATGTGTAAAACAAAACTTAAAATGCTAGACAAATATGGCTACTAGGGAAAGAAAAACTGAGAACCAGTGAGCTGAACACCCCCAGAAGCTACAATGAAGAAGCCTCAAATAATGACACAAAAAAGAGGAGAAACTTTAGAATAGCCTTTGTATGCAAAGACAGCCATGTAATGCTAAACCTACTGGTTGATGCTGTCATCATGTGGAATAGTTGGAGCTGTCCTGCTGCACTCTGAACCATGTTGTCTTTTGATATTTTAAAAACTTTCCAAGGTTATAGTCAGTTTTTAAAATGTCACATTTGAGAAGAAGACAAGATGGCCTATCAGTGAGCAACAAAATGCAGAGCCTCCCAAGAGAAACAACTCATACGCCATAATAAAACACCCTAGAGAGACCCAGACAGAGGGAGATGGATCCTCTTGACACAGGAAGAAATTAAAACATAAAAAAGCTCATCAAATACATTGGGACTACAACTGGAACAGCTAAAAATTATGGGACACAGTGTTTTCACTGTGACCTGCCAAATTTGCACCAGCCTGAATCTGCCACAGCCACCAGAGCCACCCAAACTCGTTCCCGCCACCACTCATGGGAAGCACAGCAGCGCTAAAGTCAAGGGTTGGTGAGCTCAACAGAGAGCAGAGCCGGCAAAGGGACCTTCATTGATCCATGGTCAATGCTGGGATTGGGACCATCCCCCAAAAGGAAGGGAGCAATCAAATCAGCTACATGTTGGAATCAGGCAGGAGGAGCTTGAACTGGGAGCAACAGTGACTTCAGTTGGTTCCTCCCTCCCCAGAGCAGATTCATGGGATTTGCATGGACTGGGCTGCACCTCTGGCTGGGACCCAATGAGCCATCTCAAATTGATTCCCTGTGCCTAGCAAGCACAAACCGGGGGAAGACCTTTGAAGTTTGGTTGGCCTGGTGGGGAGGGGCAGGCATAGGCAGCCACTGCTTGCACCTCAGTGATAAGAGCAGTCAGGAGAGGGTGGAGGTCCCTCACCACAGTGCTTCGGAGGAAACATGGCCAACAGGGAAGGGGGCTGGGACCTGCACTGTAACCTGTGTGGAGGAAGCCAGGACCATGACAGGAGAGAGAGGCAGGAAGAGGCCCAAGCCCAGAACCCTGAAAGCCCTGATCCAGGAGAGGGAAAAACAAGGGCAACTGAGGGCAGCAAACATGCAACAGCAGGCATGGCTTCAATGGACATTAAAGGATATCTTTGGGACCTTGTAAACAAGCTCAAAACTGAAATATTAAGTCAGGTGAAGCAGGATATGAGTAGAGTAATAAAAGAAATGCTCTCTGGAAGCATCTCTCAGGACAATACAGATGGAAGAAGGGAGGAACACAAAAAAAGGAAACATTCAATAAAGAATATAAAGAACATATAGAATACGTGAAGCAGATTCAAAGAGACTATCAGGAAATTAAAAACTCCATTGAAAGCTGGCAACATGCCTTAAAAGAAACTAAGGATAGACTATCAAAACTTGAAGACAAGTTTGCAATGTGTGATCATGAAAGGAAAGATCTCTTAAAAATAACAAGGAAACAGGCAGTAACAATACAAAGGCTAGAAGACAACGAGACAATCTACAATTTAAGAATAAGAAATGTGAAGAAACAGGAATACATACAGGTGAATTACAAAGGCTATTCATGGAAATAATTAAGGAAAACTTCCCAAGCATGGGAAAAGAAAATGACATTCGGTTGTGTGAGGCATAC
>PVLA01018066.1:0-15521 GCA_004027455.1 Hydrochoerus hydrochaeris | reverse complement strand
TTGATTATTATATGTCTGGGTGAAGCTCTGTTTTGGTTGTAGATTGCTTGGGTTCTCTATGCTTATATATCTGAATATCATTTTGTTTTCTCAAGCTTGGGAAGTTTTCCTCATTTATTTCTGTAAATATCCTTTGTAATTCACCTGTTTGTATTCCTGCTTCTTCACTCATATTCCTTATTTTTAAATTATAGATACTCTTGTCATCTCCTAGACTTTGTACTGTTACTGCCTGTTTCCTTGTTAGTTTTAAGAGATCTTTCCTTTCATGATCACACATTGCAAACTTATCTTCAAGTTTTGATAGTCTATCCTTAGTTTCTTTTAGGCCATTTTTCCAACTTTCAATGGAGTTTTTAATTTCCTGGTAGTCTCTTTCAATCTGCTTCATGTATTCTATATTTTCTTTACATTCTTTATCGAAGGTTTGTCTCCTTTTTCTGTGTTCCTCCCTTCTTCCATGTGTTTCTTCATTAGAGGTGCTAAGGATTTCTTTTATTAATCTACTTATATTTTGCTTTACCTGATTTAATACTCCAGTTTTGAGCTCATCTACAAGACCTCAAAGATATCTCTTGATATCTATTGAAGCTATGTCTGATTTTGCATGTTTGCTGCCCTCAGTCTCTTTTGTATTTCTCTCTCCTAAATTGATGTCAGGATTTTGGGCTGGGGACTTTTTTTTGTTTCTTTCTCTTGTCATGTTTTTGGTGAGTTCCATACAAGTGTATAGTGGAGGTCCCTGCCCCTTTCCTTGTTGGCTATGGCTCTTCTGAAGCATACTGGTGTGAGATTTCTGCCCTCTCCTGTTTGCTTTAGGTCATTGAGGTGTAGGCAGGGGTTGTGTATGTCAGCCCCTCCCCATCAGGCCAGTCAACCTTCAGGGGTCTTGACTGGGATAGAGTGTGCTCTTTGGCAGGAATCAGTTTGGGATGGCTTATTGGGTCACAGCCAGGGGCATGACCCAGACCAAGGGGATCCAAACAATCTGCTCTGGGAAGGGAGCAACCCACTAAAGTCAATATTGTTTCTAGTTCATGCTCCTTCTGCCCAATTCCAACACGTCCTCCATTTGGTCACCCTCCTCACATGGGGGGTGGAATCTTATTCCCAGAGCTCACTTTGAAGTTCCTCACCTGCACCTTATCTGTTGGGCTTGCCTACATCCATCTTTAGCGCTACCAGGCAGTCAGAACTGCATGATTTTGCTTGCTCCAGGGGGGTTGTTGCTGCTTGATTCGGGAGTTTGGGCGGCTCAGGCCAGTCCCAGCTCTAGCAGTCAGTGACTCCAGTGGGTCAGAGCTTCAGTTTGTCACGTCTCCAGGGGGCGGGGGCTCTGGCAGGTAGTGGCTGTGTGAATCTCCATGTTGGGCCATTTTGTTGGGTGGCGGCTTTGGAGGGTGGCAGCTGTGTGAGTCACAAGCTCAGGCTGTTCTGGAAGGTCGCGGCTCACACAGGTCTTGACTCCAGTGGGCAGCAGCTGCAGAGGGTGGCTCCTGTGTAAGTGGAGAGCTCAAGCTGTTCTGGACAGTTGCAGCTCCAGCTGGTTGCATCTCAGTGGGTTGTGGCTCCAGTGGGTGCTGCATCCAGTGGGTCGCTGCCCAGGCAGGTCAAAACCCTTTGAGTTGCCAGCTTGGGCTGCTCTAGCCAGTCACAGCATTGGCACGAATTCAGGTGGTTGGAAAGTGCTGTGACCACAAATCTCAGACTCTGCAATTGTAGTCTTGGAGCTGCATGTTTGACCAGCTCTTTTGCCTTTAGTTTCTTCCTGAGTCAAGAGGGTCCATCTCCCTCTGTCCATCTCCATGACTTTGGCTCTCTCAGAGAGGCTGAGTATCTTGCTGCTTATCCATCTGCCATCTTCAACCCTTCATCCTTTTCAATTTTCTTGAACAGTTTAAGGAGTGTTGACATTAAGTCTTTCTTTAATTTCTTAAGAATTCTGCAGTGAATCAATCAGGATTTGTCTTTTCTTTATTGGTGGGGTTTTAATTACATTTTCAGTTTCATCAACTGAAATGAAGTTATTCAGCAGGTTTACATCATGGTGATTTGTAATTCCTACATTTCCAGGAATATTTCTATTTCTTCTGTGTTATCAGTCCTATGAGATAAAGGTTTTCCAAGTACGTATTGAAGGTCTTCTTTATTTCCAAAGGGTCTGTACTGATTTTACACTTTTCATTTCTTGTGGCATGTATTTGAGCTTTTCTCTTTTGATGAGGTTGGCTAGGGGTTTATCAACTTTATTCTTTCAAAAAATCAATACTTCAATTCATTAATTCTTTATATTGCTTTCTTTGAGTTCTATGTTTTTTCCCCTTTGGGTAATGGGGATGCAACACATGACTTTCCACTTGCCATGAAGTTGCTTACTCCACTCAGCTAAATTCCCCACCCTGCTTTTTTTTGTTAATCTATGTCTTCTTCAGATATTCTTCAGAAATTTTTTCATTATGTCTGTGATTTGTTCTTTTACTTGAGATGTTATTTCTGAGTTAATTATTTTTACAGACTCATGAAATTAATTCTTTCCTTCAGCTGCTATCCTCTCTGAAATTTCAGATGTGTCACTTGCAACTTATTCCATGTCAATGTCTTGTTCATTTGAGATTGCCTTTGCCTCTTATCTTGATATTTACTTCAGATGAGCCTCTTGTGTGGTCCTAGGCACTTCCCACACTGAATGTCCATATGTAGTATAAGGAAATGGGCTAGGCACCAGAGTTCCTCTGAACTTGGGTTCCTGGTGACATATTAGATGTATTTCCCACATGGGAACAACTACACTGAAGCTTCCTTGATTGCCACTGTCACACAGAGGCAGGTTTTTTTTTCTCCCAAACTTCACTGGTGCAGTGGGACTTCCCTGATGTTTTCACGTGCATGTCTGCCTGTTTTTCACAGCCAATAGGAAGCAAATATCGCAACTGGCAGTAAGCAAGAACTCAGGGTGTGTCTGAGAGCTTCTCCAGATATACCATGATTATCTGTGGGAAGTAGGCATCCACGATGGTGGCTGGAGTGGGGAGACACTGGGCATACCTCACTCCTCCTGACTTGTTCTGCCTGCTATAATCTCACTCTGTGTTCCTTTAAATGATCTGCTTGCTTATGAGGGTGTGTGTTTGGGAGTGGGGATATTCTTCTCTGCCAATCCACAGGCTATCTGGCTTGCAATGGGGGCCTGGCTTCTTTGGTGTGACTACTGCTGGCTCACAGGTTGTGTGAATTTATTCAATCTTTCCCAAACAAAATGTCTGCTTCTGGTGATGTGAGGCTTGCTTTATTCCAATGCTCATTGTTTCTAATGCATTTTCCAAATTCTGAAAACTCTGGAAAGGCCAAGAAGACCTAGAAAGACTTGTCTATAGGCTCCTGTTTCAAACAAGCAACTACAGCAAACTGGTAGCCTTGAGTTAGGGTCACTCTAATTTTTATTGTATTTTGTCTCTGCTTATCAATGTCTTATGGTAGATAGTTACATCAATAGCATCAAGGCTTCTCTAGAATTTGTACATTCTTCAAAGATGTCTTCTGGATAGTGTCATTTCTTTATTTCTCTCAAGAACCTGCCTTCCTTATTTGTAGATAATGAAAATGTGCTATTAGTTTCAACATCCAGTCCTATGGAACTGGATTACCATTATGATTATGACCCAATAAAAGCAGTCTTATCACTGAAGCACAAAAAGCTGATTATACCATGTATCGCATACTGGCTGGAGCAGTTATGGTGACCTGAGCATTGTAATATCAAGTACAGCTGAGCTACTGACAAACCTTGTTAGCTATTAACCTGACACATTTGATACTGGGATAAAGTTCTACAGTTACATAACAAAATCCAAGGTATCCTAGGAATGATTAGATAATGATTCTTCTTAGTGGAGTCATTTATTTTGGTTATAATTAATTGGAGTGCTATATGCCTTCTTTATTTTTATGTCAGGTCTTTTCTGATGCTTGAGAAGTTTTCTACTATTCTTGCAATAGATAATCCTTTCATGTCACTTGTGTTGACTCCTGCATTTTCGCTGACAACAAGCAGTACTAAATCATTTCTCTTTGCATAGTCTTGCAGATATTCAATTGCTGTTTCCCATTTCCCTGCTATTTTTAAGAAATATTCCATTCTCTAATCACCATCAGCAATCCTCTTTTGATGCTCTGAAAGTTTCTCTTAAGGTTCTTTGAATCAGTTTGCAGTGTTGTCAATAGATTATTACTTCTTGAATGTGTCTTTGATTCTGTTTTGTAAATTGTAATTCCCTCCTCTATTGTTCAGTCAAAGTTTCCCTCATTTTCCAATACTCCTCCTGCTTTAATCTGTGTCTTCTTCAGATATGCTCAGCAGTTATTTCTTCATGTCTGTAATTTTTTCATTTGAGATATTATTTCTGAGCTGATTATTTTTACAGCCTTATGAAATTGATTCTGTAGTTACCCTCAGAAATTTACATATATATATATATATATATATATATATCCCCTCAGAAATTTCAAATATGTCACTTCCAACTTATTCCATGTTATTTCCTCCCCAACTTTTTCTTTATGGGTTGGAGTTCTGAGATTGCCTTTTGCTTAGATGTGGTTTGATTTTTGCTTAGTGAAATGATGTGAAGCCATGGTTCTCATATTGAGAATATTAGGAATTTGTGAACTTGAGATATGGGACCTAGATTGAGTGCCACAACCCTTGTGGACCTTGAAGTTCTTTGGGTGAAGGACCAGTAAAGGCTGATAAAATAAAAAGAGACAAAGTTGAGGTTAGTTGAAGCCCTTATGCTCCTGAAGGGAGGAAAGGAACTGGCACCTCTCTGCAGGGGAGTTTATTTATACCATTTGACATAAATGGCACATGACACTCTGTTGTCCTAGCAACCCACTGTTCAGACTATCTTGGGCTTAGGATTTCTCTTGGCTGAATCCGCTTCCACATGTGACTTGAAATGAAGACTGTTTGTTCTTGGAGTGGTCATGCTCTGGCCTTGTTCCTGTGGTCAATTTCCAGCTTCAAAAACTCCCAACATATCCAAAAATTTTGTTTTGTTGTTGCATGGGATGGGTGCTCTGTTGAATCTTTCAGGGCTGTTAGGTGCACTCCCACAATGTAAATCCTGTACAATCCTGCAATCCATAACACTACACAGTTTCTAATGTAGACAAAAATTGTCAGAAGGTGTTAATTATTTGAGCTATTGTTATAGATATCATATTAGAATTTAGTTGTATTATAGTCTTGAAATTGTATTTTTTTGCAGGATTTCCAAGACCAAGTTAAGTTGAGTCCTATATTAAATTTTATTATTCTCTTGCTGTTTGTCAAGTTCAGTTAAGTGTCTCAGGAATTACCTCAGAACTACACAGAACACCTTTTAACTCTCTTGACAGTGTCATCTAATGGGATGAGTTATAGCCATTGCTTGAACAAGTTGCTCTCCATGAAAGCTTGAGAGATATTTTTTCCTCTGGTGTCTCTCCTTAGGCACACAACATCAATGATCATTTTTCTCTGTGGTCACAAAATCTTCTCAATTAGAATTCCAGGGACTCACACATTGCAGGATGATGTAGCAGAGGTTCTCTTCTGCCTTGGGTCCTCGTTGACCATAAGGTTGAGGGTTAAAGTGTTGGCTAGACTCTTAGGCAAGTTACCTCTCAAATGTTTGGACTCTGAACCCATTTTTGAAGAAAAAAAACATTGATAAAACACACTGGAGCAGAGGTAGACAGATTAATGTTGCTATTTTTCTGAACTTCAAGAATCTTAGAGCACAAACAAAAATGTTATTTCCTACTAACTGTGGATGTTTTAATCTTTGAATACATATAGATTGTTGACAGTAACCTATTTTACACAAAGAATTAGAAATTTAAATTATACCTAGTATGGGAGCATGATCATCTTGATAACATTTTGTACCATATTTGAGTTTAAATTATTGACATAAGAGTCTCCTATTTCTTGTTTAATCATCATTATCTAATACATAGGAAGCTTTTACCTAACTTGACTACTTTTAGTCAGCTGTACATCTAATAAGCATTTCTTGAATGCAGATGTTTGTATCTGAAAGAAAATTCTGTCATCATAAACAATTTTCACATTTTTGAAAACCTATACTTCTGGAAGTATGAATTCACCAATACTCGACGAAGCTGTAATGGTATGAAATCTTTCATGTGAACATTTTAAAATCATAAATCTTAATGTATTATTTTTTGAAGATGAGAAAATTGAGCATTTTTCAATAATGATTTTTACAGTACTAATTGTAGTGTTTTTGATTGGCTATGAGATATTTGGAGCCTCCAATCAATGAGTAACACATGGTTAAAAATGTTACTAGGCAGCTGAGTTCTTATTCATCAATTGGATTTGGTCTAATAATTTCAACTCTAAGAGATTTGGTTTGTTCATCATAATACTTTTTGGATGACGTATTAAAAACCCAATCATAATTTTTAACCCATCATTTTTATATAATGAGAAACTCTCAAGTCAGGAAAAAAGAACAATTTTTAGTATATTTACATAACCACTATTTATATCATTTGGACCAGCTGACAACCCAGGTGGCATGTGGACTAGCTGGCAACCCAGGTGAAAATATGCTTTGTAAATCTATAACTCAAATAACCTTTTGGTCAAAAGGCCCAAAATTGCAAAATAAAAAGGAAAAGAGAAAAACTATTGAGCTTAAGAGAAAGGAATAGCTGTTCACACAGTGGACAATTTGTGTTTCCTTAAGCAGCACATATACTAAAATTTGAACAATACAGAGAAGAATGGAATGGCTTTTGTGCCAGGATGGCACAAAAACGATACAAATGGACAAACATAGACAGATGACCAGTAGAGATCAGAACAGATGCAGAAATAGGCACATGGTTTGTTTATGTCCACAAGATCTAAGTTGCTGGGACCTATCTATCACATCTCCCTGCTGAACTAACTGGCTTCTTACACCCCATGAAAACCTGTTCACATTCAGCTCCCCATGACCTCAGAACATTTTTCAGACCTTCAGTGCCACTTGACCATTCCTGTATGTGCACTATTGCTTTTATCTCCACATGTGTGAATGTTCACTAGTTCAGTTGACTCCCAACAACTGCATACTAACACACAAAGTGAAACTCAGGCAGACTGATCAACACCTTACAAAATCAGAATGCACTGAAACATATTTTTAGCCAAATTGAATTACAATATTTTTTTACAAATTTAGAATTCATATGTATAAATTGACTACTCAGATTTGTTATAGGTCAATTAGCAGAGATATCATACAAAATGTTTACAAAACACAAAATCTAATTGATAATTAACATATATTTTTGTATTTTATCTTAAAAGTATTAGCAAGCTTGGTATTCTCCTCTTTCAGTAAACTTTCACTTTGGTTACTCTACGCACTCTTATCATTTATTTCCGCCTTTGGTTTTTGTTTTTGTTACCATCACTTGGTCACTCCATCAATTCCTTCAATTGCCTCTAGATCTAATATAAACTCAACCTTTTCTATCAGTTATGGAGTGTTTTCTGAAGACCACTGTAATAGAACCAAAAATCAGCTTCTTGAGAGATGGAATCAACACCTTCTATGTGTTTGCTTCCACGATACAGCCCGACAACATGCTGTGATACCAACATAGGCCAGTCAGCATTCTCTGGAAAAATACAAGCACACACTCTATCCTAAGTGATTAGTAGGCTGGAACTTTTCCTTTGTCCAGTATAAAGACCCTTCTAAAAAAAGTCTTCATGACTCTTTTTTGGACCTGATTAAATTGTATTTCTGCTTCTTTAATTTCATTCTTAGTAGAGTTTAGAAAGTGAATAGTATGTGCTGTCAAATGAAGTTTATTATGAGGTGTAAATTTTTTAGAAAAAGATTCACCTTTGTTTTTTTGTAATACAATCAAGAGTGTGTGGTGAGTATGCTCAACAGTTCCTTTACTTGTGGGTTACAAGGAATTCCTGTGGTAAGGGAAACATGAAAATTTTACAAAACATTTGAGAAGAAGCACTGTTATGGGAGTTCCATAGTCAATCTTAAGTGTCCCTGACATCCTAGGGCATTTAAGTCATCCAAATACTGAACAATGGCATGTTTAGCACTTCACCAATGTCAGCACAAGCAAAGGTAAGTCCTAAGAAAGTGATTACTGAAACATGGAACCAGTGTAGAGAGCCTAATTTAGGAAGGTGAGTGACATCCATCTGCCAAAGATGATGGACATGTAACCCTTTGGGATTGACCCCATTGTAACTGATGGAAGATATACTACCCATGAACACATTGTTTTACAATTTGTCAATCTTGTTCTCAGGTTAAATGAAACAATTTGCTCAAGGCAGGAGTCTTTTGGTGTAATTTGGCATGGGAAGTAGATACCTGTTGAATAGCATCGGAGGGAACAACAGTGATGGTAGCCAGAAATCTGTCTATTGCATTGCTTCTCTTGATGAGACACCCAGTAACCATGAATGGGAAGGTAAATGTCCTATACACTATAGTGTGACTGAATGGCTGCTTTGAGTGTGTGAAATAATTGAAAGAGATCTTCCTAGCATGTATATTGACAGTTTTAATGTTGAACGTCACACCACAAGCATAGGCGCTGACTAAAAATAGGTTAATTTGAATGGATGAATAATCTGGCAAAGAACACAGGACAGCTCGCAATTCAATCTTTTGTGTGAAAGAGAACTCCTTACCCTGTATTCAGGAACAGGAGGCTGCTGTGTAACCTCATTTGCCTGATGATGACCCATCTGTGGAAACATAAAGACTTCATACTATGGGGGCCAAACTTATTGTAGAAAGAAAGACAAAGGCTGTGAGGGAAGCAAACTGAATTAATCTATCTGGAGGGTAATGACTATCAATAATACAGGGAAGTTAGCCAATGCATATTGCCAAGAGGATGACATTTTACACAGCCACTGTTACTGAACAGAAGAAAATGGAGCAGTGAAAGTTTGCACCTCATGGCCAAAGAGCTGAATAGTATATGCTCACCCCCATGAGATCAGTTCTGCCACAGTATCATAAAAGAGGATGATGGCTTTGTGTGGAGCATCTTGCATATGTAACTACTGCAGAGGCCCCTGAGATTGCCAAAGCACCCAAAAAGGCATGCATTGAGTAGGGAAGTAAATCTGAAGCACAGGCAAAAGTGGGTCACTCTAGAAGCTGAGCTTTAGAGAGAGCCAGATTAACTTTGTGCAAGGGAATTTTAGCCTCTGATGTGAGTTTCCTTTGAGATGTTGTGGCTAGGTCTCCCTTGTGAATTCAAAGAGAGGACATAAATCATGAGTTATAAGTTTAATAGCAGGGCAGAGTCAATTCATATTACCAAGTAATGTCTGAAATTCAGATAAGATTTCAAAGTAATTAGTTTGAAACTGAATAACTTGCCTCACAGTACGTCTTCACTGGATGATTTATCCCAAATATATAAAAGCTGTTATGATTTGCAGGGGCCACAACTAGGCTAACACTATAAATGGCATTGTCTAATTGGATACATGCTTATTGAAAAGTGGGTAAAGATTCATGTGACAGTATTATTTCATCCATATAATGCATAAAATAAATACATGAACAAGCCTGAAGGACTGACAAAATACCTTCAGCCACACACTTGGCATATAGTTGGAATACTGATCACTTATTGTGGCTGAAAACACCATTGGATGTGGCACATAGGGTCCAGATGATTGACAGAAGATAAACTAAAGGGAAAACTTTTCTTATTCTAAGGATGAGGTGGAATAGCAAAAAATCAATCATTTAAATCAATCACCATGATAGAAAAATGCACAGGAGTAGGTATGGAACTGAGAAATCCTGGTTGAACTGCTCCCATAGGTTCAATGGTTTTATTAATGGCCCACAAATATTGTAATAATCCATTTTCCTGACATATTTTTTGTTATGAAAATTGGGGTATTGCAGGGTTATTAGAGGATTATAGATATCCTGCCATCATTTGTTCATTAACCTGTGTATGAGTTGCTAGGATATTCTCTTAAACAAGTGGCCAAAAATCAATCCAAACTGGGTGATCAGCTATGCATTTTTTCTTGGACGCCACCTGTGGGGTGAAAGAAGATATCATGGCTCCTGTGAAACTGGGAAGGAGAATATCTTATGTAAAATTGTCCTATTTGTGGCCTCTTGGAAGACGTTTTTCCTACCTTAAGCCCCTAAGTAGTAAGAAAACCTGGTTTTAAAATCAGATGAGTCACCAAAGAGTTAGAGAAAATCTCACTAATTAACACAGAGGCAAAAATCCTCAATAACATACTGACAAACAACACAGCAAATCATTTAGAAGATTAAACACCATGGCCAGTGGAAATTGTCTCAAGGAATTAGGGAGGGTTAACATATGAAAATCAATAAATGTAATATGCCATACCAATAGAGCAAGAGAAAAATCATATGAACATCTCAATGCATACAGAAAATTATTTTGATAAAGTCTAACACTCATTCATAATTAAAAAAAACAACCCTAGAGAAAATTATAATAGATTGTCTTTACTTCAATCTGGAAAAAGCCATCTATGATAAAACAACAGCCAACATCATACTAAGTAGAAAGACACTGAAAATTTCACTTTAAAATCAGGAACACAACAAGGAAGCCCACTATGACTACATGTAATTACTATTACTATATTTGTAGAAATATGAACTATCACAATTAGACAACAAAGACAATTAAAAAGAATAAAGATAGGAAAGGATGAAATGAAATAATCATTCTTAGCAGATTACATGATACTCTACATTGAAGGCCCCCAAAAATCCATCATCAGGCTACTAGACTTAATAAGCATAATAAGCATTGCAGTTGGGTACAGCCTCAACTCTCAAAGGTGAGTAGCATTCCTATACACAAACACAAACTGACTGAGAAAGATGTTAGGAAAAACACCCCCATCACAATAAAATCCAAAAAAGAAATACTTAGAAGTGAATCTAACAAAGTAAGTGAAAGTCTTATACATCAACAATTACCATACCCTTAAAAAGAAGTTGAAGAGGAATTCAGAAAATAGAAAGACATTCCTTTTGCATGGATAGTGAGAACCAACATTGTGAAAAAGGCCAAAGTTCTGAAATTGTTATACAGATTTAATGCAATCATGATCAAAATACCATTAGCATACCTCACCAAGTTAGAGAAAACATTCTTAGAATTCATCTGGAACAATAAGAAACCTAAAAAAGCAAAGGAAATCCTGGGGCAAAAAGGCAAGTCAGGAGGCATCACAATCCAGAACTTGAAATTATAGTACAAAGCTGTTATAATAAAATCAGCATGGTACTGGAAATGAAATCAGACCTGTGAATCAATAGAACAGAAGAGAAGATACAACTACAAATATACTCAGACATGTTACCTTTGACAAAAGGACCAATCCTGTTCCCTGGAAGAAAGTTAGCCTCTTTGGTAAGTGGAGTTGGAAAAACTGTCTTTCTACATGTCAACAATTTGAACTAGAACCATGCCTACTGTTACACACTAATCTAAAGTCCTGATCGATTCAATGTGTAAATATTAAGACAGACACAATAAATCTACTGAAAGAGAAAGTAGGTGGAAAGCTTGAAGACATAGGTATACGCAGAAAAATCATGAACCAAAGCCAATCATCAAGGGAAATACTTCAAAGAATTGACAACTGGGATGTCATTTTGTTAGATACTAAAGAACACTTCTGCATTTCTGGTGCAAGTGTAGAATGGAGCAACTACTTTAGTAGTCAATGTGGAGATTCCACAAAATACTAAAATCAGAGGGTCCCTTTCATTCACGTATTCTAATTCTGTGTATTTTTTCAGAAGAGATAAAGATATCATACTACAGAAATATATGTGCACCCATGTCTGTAGCTGCACAAATTGTAATAACCAAATCTTGGAAACAACCCAAATTCCCATCAACTCAGGAATGGATTAAATAAACATGGTGTTGTTATAAAACGGATTACTACTGAATCCCCACCCAAAAATAAACACTATTTCTTTATAGGTATATGCATACAACTAGATCTCATATAATATATCTTATCTTTGAAATACCTGCCTGGGTCATAGGTATAATTAAATTTTAAAAAAAAGGAAAACAACAAAAACCAATACAATAAAACTAATACGGGTTTTGAAAGCAAGATGATAGACAATTAACAATGGCTACCACCTTCAAAATGAGATCTCCTACAGATGCTATGCTGTATACTGTTATCCTGAATACATGATCAGAATACTGGCATTAGGCCTGTAGCCCGTGAAACACTAAACTCTAAAATACAAGCATTATACTGTATTCATCTCAATAGCTATCAATGCAGCCTGTGTTTCTATGGATGGGCAGTCACTTATGGTTGTCAGATGTGGAGGTTGGCTTTTCCTGTCTCCCAGCACATGTGCCAGAAGGGACCAGGATCTGCCCATCCCTCCAGTGACTCACACATGGCACTGGCTCACAGGAAGGGCTTGCTTCTTGGTGACTTTTTATTCTCTTCAGCTCCAGTTGGTGAATACTGATGACTCATGGGAAAAGGCTGGCATTTCGCAGTCCCCTCAGATCTTCTGTGCATGAGGCTGATCTGAAGAGAGAGCTTGCTTCTTGGTGACTACTCTTTCTCTGTGAATGGCCCATAAAATGTGTTTGAATTAAAATTTCATCACCATAAATTTCTTTTCATGTAAGAATTTATCAGTGTCGCTTTTGGGCTAACATGAATTTACCTATGGAATTAAATGAATTCCTTTAGCATTCCTTCATATGCTCATTCCTACCTTTTCCAAATGCCACATTTGTTATGTATAGGCTTGCTGTATATCATCATTAATAATTCAGGCTATTTCACATACTATGCAGATCTCCATGATAATCTGCTGTTCATTAATTTAGAGAATTTATTATTCTATTATAGGTGAATTACATAGTCTTACTTGTTAATTCCATGATATACCTAGTCCATTTTTCCTTTCTAAATGACTTTCAATGGGTTTTACAAATTGAACGCTTTTCAAAAAATAATAAATTATTTTAGTGATGACACATATGAAATCAACAAAGACAGAGATTTTAAAAATCAAGCATCTTACTTCTCTTGGAAATGAAAAGGTAATATAATTATATGATCTAATGCTTCACTAGATGCAGTGGACTTCACTGCATCTAGAGAAGCAAGTAATTTTCAAAGGAAAAGTCAAGCAGAATGCCACTGTGGTGTTAACATTCAGTAGTACAAATAACTCATCTTAGTCCTGAAAGCAATGAAAATGTTAATATGAGACAGATTATTATAAAATCTATTCTGATTATAACTTTCAGAAAATAAAACCTTATTTAGCCTTTAAGAATACTTAGAGAAATCAGTTCAGTTACACTGAGCAATATTTTGCATGTTGAATGGCAGTGAAATGTCAGTAATGAGGATCACATTATAACCATATACTTAGAATTTTATACTGTGCAATATACATATCCTGCTTCATATTTGTACAATTAATCAATGAACCAACAATTCTTCAAAATCCTTAGCACAATCCTTCTTGCTGACAGAACCAATATTCTTTCCTTTACTTTTCTGAAACACAAAAATGTACTTTCTGTCTTTCAATAATTGTAATGTAACCAATGTGATAATACTTCATTATGCTTTGCTGGTATCACTTTTAAAATCAAGTAAAAATGTCAGAATTTTCTCTTATACCCATGTATTTAGTAGCACAATTCAACAATAGGTCAATTTGAAAGCAATTTATATGTCCAACAACAGTGAATAAGTAAATAAAATATAGAATTTATACACAATGGAAGGTAAGCTTGTGTCATTTGTAGGCGAATATATGCATCTTGAGACTATAATTGTAAATTAAATAAATTTTACACCCATGTTACATATGACGTAGTTTCTCATACATCAGAACCCCAAGTTATAAAGAGCAAAATAAAAATAAATAATAGGGAGTAGATATATCAGTATCAAATAGGAACCAGAGAATAGATGGAGCAGATGAGGCTATTGGAAGGAAAGGGGATGAAAGGAAAAAATAAAATGTGTTAACAAGTACATTTCAACTTCATATTTAATGTTCTTTTCTTTTAAACTTTAAAATATTTTTTAAAATAATCAAAGGGATACCTTGGAAAAACCACAGTCAGCAGGTGCTCTCTCATCTCTACCAACAGAATCACATTGTGCCCACAAAATTATTTACAAAGAGCAGCAGGAGTTGAAAACTTCACAATTCTCACTACACAGAACATTCCCATTGCAAATGTTATAAGATGGGATGAAAACGAACAATAACGTGAAACAGTACTGGGGAGAGTAAACCAGAAATAGTGCAGAAAATTAAAGAGAATTCATTTCACTCTTAATCACCCTTCCTGAGACTGAAATTTGGCAAACACTATGCAAAGCAGACAGTGATGTTGCAGTCATTAGAGGGAGTGAATTTGGTTCTTCTAAAGACTGCAACAGTAGGAAGGAGATTTTTTTCTTTTTCTTTACTTCAAACTCTATACAAAGTTATTTTCCCTGTCTCACAAGGCATCCTGCATGAATAAGTCAAACAATCCTCTTCATTGTAAAACACAGAATGCTCATTAAATTAAAACATCTATGAAATTATGCTTTCATTCATAATCTTTATTTCTCTCCTTCCCATTCTCCATTATAATAAGCTGATGATGTACACTTTTACAATAATACTTGCATAGATTTATTGTATAATATGATGCTTACAAACATGGTGAAATTATAAAAATCAAGCTAATGATCTTAATCATCTCTTTCAACATGGATCTTTTTTGGTGATGAGAAACCACGTGGCAGATATTGAACTGACATGAAGGTTTGAAGAAGAAATATTTATATCTTAATGCAGAAAGTTAGAATCACTTGTGCAGGACCAAGACTCAGATTTTATTAACATTCTCTCTGGAAATACATCTTATACCTTTCTGAAGTTGAGCACCTCCATCGAGGTCCCATGTCCCTAAGTTTCCACCATTCCCTTATATTCCCAACATGAGAACAATGCCTTCATTATATAGTCACCAGAATAAACTAAGACCACTTCCAAACCATATGTCCCTGCATTGTAGCCCAGTTGTTAATATCCACCTCATGATGCAGAAGAAATATTTTTTTAGTTAAAGAAAAAAAGAAAGAAAAACAAGACAAAACAGAAAAAAGGTTGTAAATACTACAGAATTTCAAAGAAAATATTAACATTAAGAAATTGCCAGTTGATAATTTATATGTTGTCTTCTTAGAAATAGTTATTAAAGTTACAAAATCAAAGCATAAAAATTTGACACTCAAACACTGACAGTGCAAAATATATTTACGCTTCATCAGTTGTGACAACATCAAAACACTTTCAATGTTGCTCAAAGTACAGGTTGAAGTGTGACTTGAGACTCATGACAGAATCCTACAGATGTGAGCCCCACTTCAACAATCAATC